>CANXYC010446531.1:0-45584 GCA_948193065.1 Aleurites moluccanus
TCATGCTACCATTAGCATTTCTATCTACAGATCATTAATGGATAAATATGACTATCATGAATATTATTGCATACTCATATATATATTATGACTCACTGAGTATAAAGTTATACTCACCATATCAATGGTTCAATGTTTTCAGGACCTCAGTAAGGAAGTCATCCATTGGCTATACCATCTCCAGCCTTGGATCAGATGTACGTATTAGAGGTCACTCTTGTGTATAGAGTTCCTTGGTATATAATGTATAGAGGTTTGAATTGACTTAAGTAAAATGTTAAAATGATCAAATGGTAAAATGATATGACATGGATATGTATATATTGTACATATATATGATATATGATCTTGAGATGAAATATTTATGTTATATGATATGAATGGCAATATTGAAGTGCATTTTGAGTTGAAATTGATTAATGGAGGATATAAGAGGATGTATGTTATATAGGGAGTGCATTTTTATATGTTTTGCGGATCGTTTAAGTCAGAGTTACAAAGGAAACTCTGTCAGTTTTTCTGCAAGAATGTTTGATATTATGATGTTTTAAAAAAAAATTATCACCTAAAATGTATCACAGGTTAAGTAATGAATATAAATGTTTAAGTATGGGTTCTTCGAGATACTGGTGGCTTAGGCATTACCCATACCCTAGGACCGTCATAGTGTAAAGTTAGGCTATGACAGAAGGTATTATATATGTTATTCACTGAGTATTATCTCATCTTTCCGTGGTTTAAAATTTTTCAGGGATTAATAGATATTTGCGGTTCCAGCCACCTTTTCCTCTAGAGTTGGGAACCCCTTTTATATATGTAAACTCCTTTATATTTATTGTCGTAGTGCTCCACGGTTCATAATTGTTGTTTTGTAGTAATATTTTGGTATATGTAAATTTTAATGATTCTAACTTATTATAAATATATAGTGCACTATAATTAGTGAAAGTGGATAATGTTTTATGAATTGTTATATTGAAGTGTTGTGATATTGATTGATATATGTGGTAGATTAGGGGATTAAGGATGAAAGTTTAGAAGTGTCATTTTTTCTGTAGGTTGTGTTATTGTTTTTGTTGAAGACAGGGACATGAGTTTCGAGTATAAATATAAATTTATGGGAAAGTAATGGCGGAATTTCTGTAAAATTTAATGCATTGAGTTCTACGGGTTTAAGGGAAATTACGCTTACCTATATCTTAGGATCGTCGCATTTTTCGAAGTGGGGATGTGACAGAAACATTAAATTTAAGTAATTTGGATATAAATTAATTGATCTATGTTATTGATTAGATAAAAATTAGTCAATTAGTTAAATTTATCTATAAAAAATTAATTTTATATATATATATATATATATATATATATATATATATAATCGAAACTAATATTTCAATTTATGCTAATTTAAAGAATATTTTAGTCATTAATTAGATTGAAATTAGTCAATTAATTAAATTTATCAGTGAATATCAAATTTAAGTGATTTGGATACAAATTAATTGATCAATATATTATTAATTAAATAAAATTAGTCAATTAGTTAAATTTATTTATAAAAAATCAATTTTAAATATATATATATATATATGTGTGTGTGTTAGTCCTTGAGTTTTGACTATAACAATAAATTGTTCCATGAATTTAGTGAAATGCATTTTATGATCCCTTTATTTTGACCGTCGAATTTAATTTAAATTTTTAGCATTTTCAATTAAAATTAAGTTATTTTGAATGTTTTATAATATAATAATTTTTAAAAACCCAAAAATACTCTTACCTTACCTATTGTATAAGAAGAAAATTTGACCTAACATTTCACAATTCCGTCCCTTTTTCCTACATTTTCCTTCCTTTTTCTTCCCTCCATCCCTTTTAGTCATTTCACTTCGTAATTCAAATAATCCTCTGCATCAATGAAATCTTCCCACTCAGGCTGGGGCTCGTGGGCATAGAGCGGAGTGATGGTCATCAGAATGGGAAAGGATTTCGGGATGGGCATGCTCGAAATAGTGCTTCTCTCAGAGCTTGTCTTCGCGGCTGTACTCGATGTCGGCGACGAGAGGATCGAATGGGACAGAGTCGTGGTGATGATGATGAGAAAAGTTAAAAGTATAATGGAGATTAAGACGGCGGTGGTTAGAGGGTTTGGTAGGGGAGTGAAGATTAGTAAAAGGAAGAGAAATGCTAAAGTAATGTAAGTGAAAATTGAGAGTTTGCCCATTCTTTATATGAATTCCAAAGGGAAAGAGAGATCTAAAACTAAAGAAAAAGAAGAAAACAGAGTGTTTTACTAGATTCGTTATTATTCAATTAGTTAAATTGTGTGGTGAAACATTCAGCCAGGTAAATATTACATGATCATTGTAAATTACACCAGCTTTTACTGGGCGTAATTAGATACACTTATACATGCTTGCTGCCTGTGAATAATACCATTTAATCATGGCCATCGACGTTGTAAAGTGTTCCATGATTGATAATTTTTTAATGCAATGGTTGGATTATATTTGCACAGCAAAGGATAATGCTCCCAGAACCTCAAACCCTTGAAACCCAAATGGAGTTAAGGTTTGGTATCTTGTACTTGGAGAATTGGTCTCTAAACTAAATTTTGATGTATGGGGAAAATAACAGTGGCCAAAAGCCTAAGGCTTATTGATAGACTTATTGATAGTAGAATTATAAATCTTAATTTATAAAATTTAAATTTTAAAATAATAATAATATTTAAAAAAAAAAATTAAATTTGTCCTTGAACAAGTAAAGAAAATCCATCAATATATAAAAAATCCATGCGGTGCAACACCACATTATTAGTTGGTGGTGTTTGACTTTTTTTTTAGGCTTTGGGGACATGACATTTTATGCAAATGGCCTATCAATCCAATGCTATTTAAGTACATATATTGATACCTTTATTTCAATAATGTGATTTCTCATTATTTGAATTCCCCTTTTAATCATTTCACTTAATTTTAATGGAAAATACTAAAAATTTGGATTGATCATAAAATGTATTTCACTAAATACAGGGATCAATTTATTATTAGGGTTAAAATATTATATGAATAGTATAAATACTATAATAGAAACAGTATAGTATAAATACTATATATATTTAAAAAATAAGAAAATCTAATATTTCAATTTATGTTAATTTAAAGAATATTTTAGTCAATTAGTTAAATTTATCAATGATACATCAATTTTAAGTGATTTTGATATAAATTAATTAATTAATATATTATTAATTAGAGTTAAATTTATACATGTAACATCAAATTTAAGTAATTTAAATATAAATCAGTTAATGAATATGTCATAATGAAATAAAAATTAATTAATTAGTTAAATTTGTCTGTAACAAATTAATTTTAAATAATTTAGATATATATATATATAGTTTTGACTTCTTGTTATATATATATATGTTTCGACTATATATATATATTCAAAATACTATAATGGATGGTATAAATAATATAGTCGAAATATTATAATGAGTTATATAAATAGTATTGTTGAAACATTATATATATTTAAAAAAATCAATCAATGGTTGGTACAATTTTTTCAATAAAATATTAAATGTTAAGTGTAATGATTAAATAACTTGTTAGCTTGTTAATAATGAGTCATATTATTAATTATTTTAACTTGTTTAATTGGTAAAAAATTAATATATTAGTGACTTATAAAAACAAATAACTTTCGATTTAATTAATATAATAATTTTACTATAGAAGGATCCTAACATATTTAGTAGATTTTCTCCTCTAATCTCCTGCCTAATCTTTTTATCTTTTCTTTAATTTTGTTTGTTCATGAATTTTATAGATGTAAAGTGATTAGATTTTATATGTGATGATTTCTTTTTTCATTTCAAATCTTTTTACTTTTTACCCATCATTATCTTTAATAAAAGTTAATTTTCTGTTTATCAAAAATTCTTAGTTATTCCAAAATTGAATTTCATTGTCATAATTGAATCAAATGATTGGGATGTGTTAAAGAAGAAAACAAATCAAAATCGTTCACCTAATCAAAAAATACAAAGCAAAGTAGATCTTCTCTTTTTAAAGTTCAAATCCTTACCAACCCAAACAGTCTTATGGGTCGCACTCAGCATATACTGGCTAGGATTTTAATAAATTAATTTTAATATCCTCCGGATTTTGACTCCAGGCGCGTGGACAAAGGCAGCTCTATTGGCTTTTGCGCAAAAAAACAAAAAAAAAATTATTTTCAAATGACCTTTTACTTAGGTGAGACAAAATGTCCGATTCAATGGTACCCGCCTTGATATGCTAAAATGTATGCGGAGAATTTTCATTTTCACTCAAATACAAGGCGGAACGGTAAAAAAAATTTATAATATTTTAATAAAGATGAAATAGCGATGAAAATTATATATTTTATTTAATAATTTATTTTGAATTCTTTTTATTTATTATATTATTAAATATGTCCCGTCTCGCTCTCTATATATATATAATTTTTTTTTTATATTTTGATAAAAATAATAAATTTATGAAAAAATTTAAAGTTTTGTCAATTAATTTAAAATATAAATTTTAATTTATTATTTTTATAATGTTAAATATAATTTAAAACAATAAAAAGAATGAAATAAATAAAATAATAATTTTAATATGGAGAAATAATGTCCAGCATAATTCTTCATATTCGTAGAGATGAAACTAAAATATAAGGCGTAATAAAATAAAATTTTAACATATTAAGATAAAAATAAAAATAATAAAATCTCCTGATGCCACCTACTTTTATTATGCGCCAACCTGTGACATCCAGTTGCTTATTTAACAATCAATAATAAATGACACGAAAAGTCAAAACTTAAAATCATTATTTTTTAATAGATAATTATCATTACAAATTTAAAGTTTATTTAAATCTAATTAATTTATCCAATAAAATTATAATTAATTCAAGATGATTTTAAAAAATAGTTAATAATTTATTCAATAAAATATAATTATTAGTTTAAAATAGCATTATTAGTTTAAAATATATTGGTATTTAAATAAGCTCCGGAACCAATCATCTATTTGTGTTTAAAATAACTATCAAGTAGTTATTTAGGTAATTAATTCAAATAATCACTAAATTTGAGAAAAATTTTGAGTTAGTTATTAATTAGAAAAAATTTTCAATTTAGTAATAAATCTTTTCAAAAGATTTTATCTGATAATTATTAGATAAATTTTTTGTTAGATTCCATATATATAATATATTACACATCACTTTATCACATATACATATTAAAAAAATTTAAAAATTTAGTGACCATAACGAATATGGTCATTTATATTTTTTGTCTTTTCATTTTTTTAATTTTATTTATTTCAAAATTTTCTTTTAATTTTGCACTAATATTTTTTTTTAGATATTTTTAGTTTTTATCAAAATATTTTTTAATTCTTTTAAATGAAAATATTTTACTAATTTAAACTTTATGTAATTTTTATAAAATTTTAAATGAAATATTTTATTATTATTATTATTATTAATATCATCTCCTAAGAAATAATATTATTGAATTTCAAAAGATAATTCTCTCATTTAAATGTAATTACCTATTAATAATAATATATAAGAATAAAATTAATAAAAAAAATTCAAATAATAAGAAAATAAAAAAATAAATTTTTTATTTTATCTTTTATTTTATTTTAACTTTTATAATAATAATAAAATATTTCATTTAAAAGTAAATAATAAATAAATATTAGTCAAAGAATTAAAATGACAAAAAAATTTAAATATTTTGATGGTTATCATCAAATTGAATACTATTATATCCCAAGTTCAAACCTTAGATTTACATATGTGTAATTTATAATTAAAATGTTTATATATATATATATATATATATATATATATATATATATAATTAAATAATTATATTTTTTAATACCTAATGATTTTGAATTTATAAATTGAATTTTAGAAAAAATTTATTATTTGAATTTATGAAAATTAAATAAAATTTAAATTATAAAAATATATTTACTTAAAAAATTAAATAATAATTTGATAAAAAATAAAAAAATAAAAAGATAAAAAATATAAATTATCACTAAAATATCTAAATTTTAATATTTTTCAATATAATTATTTAATTTTTAATTTTTTTTAATATAATTATTAAAATTTAATTGACATAACAGTTTAATGAAATATTCTATGTAGTAAGATGATTTATAAAATTTTGTATACATCAAATTTATCTATTGATCTTCAAATTAAATTATTTCAAAATATTTGTGATTAAATTAAAAAAAAATTGATTAATAATAAATTCAAAACTTGTTATGTAGTTTAGTGACTATCTAATTCAATTACCCATAATTACTACATGCCTTTTCTCAAAGCCATACAATACTTCGCCATATATTTTTATATACTTGGTCTTAGGCAAGAAAAAAAAATTGTTTTCTTCATTATTTTCCTGTAACAATATGGTGAATTAGGATTGTTAACGAAAGAGTAATTTTATTGTGATTTACTCCAAGATTTAAAATATATATTTAGTGTACTTGTGATATCATCACATTGATAAACATTTAAATTATTTTTTATTTTAGTTGTATTTTATTAAATATAATAAATTAATTAAATTAAAATATAATTAAACTAATTAAATTAAAGACTACCATTTTTCTATAAGTGTGCAAGACGATTATTTTTTGTATAAAATGAAGTCATTTTATGTTTAAAAAATTTTAAATTACAAAATAATATATATACTTATCTTTTTTTTATAAGTTTATGAAGAAATTTGTAAAATAAAATTATATTTTGAAAAAATATTTAATTTATAAAATAACATACGAGATTACATTTTCTTTTATAAATTTTTGAAAATTTTTGTAAAACTAAATAATTATTTTTATAAAATCCTTAAATTTATAAAATAATGTGAAAGATTATCATTTTTTTTTTAATAAGTTTATAAAGAATTTTATAAAAAAAAATTATTTTTTGTAAAAACTTTTAATGTATAAAATAATATCCAAAATTGTCTTTTTTTTTGTAAGTTTATGAAGAATTTATTAGAATTAAATAATATTTTATAAAAATCTTCAATTCACAAAACAATATGCAAAATTACCCTTTTTCTACAAGTTTACTGAGAAATTTATAAAATAAAGTCATATTTTATAAACCGAAGTCTTTTCTTTTAAAAGTTTCAATTTAAAAGGGGATTTCTTTCTTTTTCTTTCTGTTTAACTGATTCAAAAATTAAAAATCTAGCACATTTTTTATGAAAAAATGAAGAAAATATTTACCTGTTCAATGGGTAACCGGTCACACAGTGACTCTAGAAAACTCAAGCAAGTTGCTTGAATTTATCTCAAGCAATGGAAGCAGGCACCATTATATTACATTATATTAATATAGTAATCATCTACCTTTATACTTTTAATAATAAACAATTCAAACATCTATGCTCTCTTTTTTTTTTTCTTAGGCAAAAACATGAATTTATAGGTAAATTCTACGGTTACTTGAAGTAACCGTTTATTTAATTTAGTAATAGCATAATTATAATCAAAATGAAAACCGACACCCACAATAACAAGTGGCAAACTTTATTTATATTTTTCTTTAAAAATTATTAATTTTTTGCTCAAATAATTTAATTTTAAATTAATTAACAATATATTTATTTTTTAATATTTATTTTAAGAAAATAAAAATATTAATAGTTTAAAAATTAAAAAATATTATTTTCTCCAAATTGTAATTTAGAATATTTTTGCCCAAATTATAATTTGAAACAATAATTTGGATTATTAATGAAAAATAGATAAAATATAAAAATTAAAAAAATATTGTTCATCAAATTAAAAAATTAGTAATAATATGGAAAAAGGAAAAAAATATTTTTCCCCAAATTGTAATTTGGGATTATAATATGAAACAATAATTTAAAATATTTTTATTAATTGAAAAGTAGTAATAATATAAAAATATAAAAATTTATTTTTATCAAATTATAAATAATAAATGGATGAATTTATAAAATATCAGTCACTTTTATAAAATATTATCCATTTTTATAAAATATTGGAGTACCTACTATATTATTTTGTAAATCTTCATTTTAAAAAATATCAGCTACTTTTATAAAATATTTTCGATTTTTATAAAATATTGAGCTTCCTAGTGTATTATTTTGTAAATCATTCATTTTATAAAATATCAGTCACTTTTATAAAATATTTTCTATTTTTATAAAATATTGGGGTTCCTAGTGTATTATTTTATAAATCGTCTATTTTATAAAATATCAGACACTTTTATAAAATATTAGAGGTATCTAGTGTATTATTTTGTAAATCGTTTATTTTACAAAATATTAGTCACGTTTTACAAAATATTCTCCATTTTTATAAAATATTGGGGTTCCTAATGTATTATCTTACAAAATATTCTCAATTTTTATAAAATATTGGAGTTCGTACTATATTATCTTGTAAATCGTAAATTTTATAAAATATCAATTACTTTTACTAAATATTCGCAATTTTTACAAAATATTGAAATTCATAGTGTATTAATTTGTAAATCGTTCATTTTATAAAATATCAGTAATTTTTACAAAATATCTTCCATTTTTACAAAATATTAGGGTTCCTAATATATTATTTTGTAAATGGTTAATTTACAAAATATTAATTATTTTTATAAAATATCATCTATTTTTACAAAATATTAGGGTTCCTAATTTATTATTTTATAAATCGTCCATTTTACAAAATATCAACAATTTTTACAAAATATTTCCCCATTTTACAAAATATTTCTCCATTTTATAAAATATTGGGATTCATAATATAATATTTTGTAAATCGTTAATTTATAAAATATTAGTTATTTTTATAAAATATTCTACTTTTTTAACAAAATATTGAGGTTCGTAGTGTAATATTTTATAAATCATCCATTTACAAAATATCAGTCATTTTTACAAAATATTTCACTTTTTTACAAAATATTGAAATTTCTAGTGTATTATTTTGAAAAAATTCATTTTATAAAATATTAGCCATTTTTACAAAATATTTTTTTATATAAAATATTGGAGTTTTTAGTGAATTATTTTGTAAAAAATTTATTTTATAAAATATCATCAATTTTATAAAATATTTCATTTTTTTATAAAATATTGAGATTTCTAATGTATTATTTTGTAAAATCGTTCATTTTACAAAATATCACCAATTTAGAAAAATTATCACTTATTTATAAAATAATTATTGTTTGTGGTGCACTAATTTTTAAAATCAAATGATCAAATTCTTAAAATTTTTCAATAATTCTTATAATATAAGTGTTTCTAGTATTTTAATTTTATAAATAAATGACTTTTAAAAAAAAATCATATATCTTTAAAAAAAAATTCAATAAATTTAATTTTGTGAAAAATTTAGAAAATATTACTAATTTTTATAAAATTTTGAAAAAATTATCACTTATTTACAAAAAAAAATTATTGTTTATGGTGTAAATGTTAATCCGTAAAATCAAATTCACCTAATTTTAATTTATTTATTAATTATTTCTTAATTGTTAAGTGATAAAAAATATATTTTTAATTCATTATGGTGTTTAATTTGATTTTAATGTGATAATAAATTTTCATAAATTTTATTTTTTTTTAATCTTTAATCTCATATATATATATATATATAATTCCTAATCAATCATATAATATTGAGACTTGTATTGTTATTATTTTAAAATCAAGTCATTCACATAATATAATCAAATTTTTAAAATTTTTTATTAATTTTTATAATACAAGTGTTTGTAATGTTTTAATTTTATAAATGAAAGACTTAAAAAAATCATATTATTTTTGAATCAAGTCATTCACATAATGTATCAAATTTTTCAAAATTGCTCACTAATTTTTTTAATATAAGTATTTGTGGTAGGGGTGTGCACGGTTCAATTCGGTTCGAAAATTTATCGAATTAAAATTTCAGAAATTTAAAAATAAAATATTCAGTCCTAAACCAAATGGAGAAAATATTCGTATCGTATTTTTTATTCGGTTCGGATGTTTAGATATTTTATTTTGGATATTTTAAGATTCAGTCGGGGATTCAAATATAATTTTATAATATATATAAAAAACATTATATATATATATATATATATATATATATATATATATATATATATATATATATATAATTCGAATTAATTTGGTTTAGTGTGGCTCTCGGTATGGATATCAAAGCATATCCGGTACTGTCCCGTTATATTAATTAGATTTTGGTTTGGTTCAATTTTTTTTAGATCTCAGAAAAAAATTTTGGTTATTGTTTCGGTTCGAGAATTTAGGTCGGTTCGAGATTCCTGAGTCTCTTGCTCAGACTCATTTTGTGGTATTTTAATCAGTATTATTAAATTCAGACCGGACCGATTGATTCAATAAAAAATTGTGAACCAATTTTAAATCAATTAATTTAGAAAATATCAGCTAGGATTACATAAATTTTCACTTTTTTTTTTAAATATTGGGGTTTATAGTATATTATTTTATGAATTCATAAATTTATAAAATATCATACATTTTTACAAAATTTTTAACTTTTTTACAAAATATTATGCCTTTGTAGTGTATTATTCTTTAAATCATACAATTTACATAATAGCATCCATTTTTATAAAATATTGAAGTTTGTAGTGTATTATTTTATAAATTGTATTATTTATAAAATATCAGTTATTCGTATAAAATTTGTCACTTTTTTATAAAAAATTGAGATTTGTAGTGTATTATTTTATAAATTGTATGATTTTATAAAATATCACCCATTTTTCAAAATTTATCACTTATTTATAAAATGAGTATTAATTGTGGTACAAGTGTTAATATGTAAAATCAACTTCACCTATTTTTCACTTATTTATTATTTATTTTTTAATTGTTAAGTGATAATAAATATTTGTCTATTTCATTATAGTGTGTAATTTAATATTAATATGATAATAAGCTTTGATGGATTTTTTTTTTTTTAATCTTTTATCTCAAATATATATATGTACATATATATAATTTTTAGTGAAACATATAATATTGAGATTTATATTATTATTATTTTTTAAATCAAGTCATTCACATAATATAATTAAATTTTTCAAAATTTTTTAAATAAATGTTTATAGTGTTTTAATTTTGTAAATAAATTATTTATAAAAAAATATAATTTTACAAATTTTTATATTTTTTTGTAAAATATTGTGTATTTTGCAGAGAATTTATAAAATATTACTAATTTTTACAAAACTTTTTAATTTTTTTACAAAATATTATAATATGTAGTGTATTAATTTATATTTTTTATAAAATATTTCAAACGGTCGTGCGTGCAATGCAAATTATGCTTATTTTAGCAATTGAATTATGTCTTTTGAAGTTGTCACGTGGCCAATATTTTTGGTGCTTTTGATCTTTGACTTTTTTTTTGCCTTCTTCTTTTTTATTTATTTATTTATTGGTTTGGCCATTATTTATTTATTTTATTATATTGACTTGTAAATCAAACAATTTATAAAATATCATCAATTTTTATAAAAAATTTTACTTTTTTTTATAAAATATTGAGCTTAATATTAAGATTTATTGTGTAATATTTTATAAATAGTATAGTTTATAAAATATAAGCTATTTTTACATAATATTTAACTTTTTTATAAAATATTTAAATTTCCAGTATATTATTTTATAAATTGTATGATTTAAATAATATTAGTTATTTTTATAAAAAAAATTTACTTTTTTATAAATATTAAGTTTTATAATATATTATTTTATAAATTCATAAATTTATAAAATATCACCATTTTTCAAAATTTATCACTTATTTACAAAATAATTGCTGTTTGAGGTGCAAAAATTAATATGCAAACTGACTTTACTTAATTTTCACTTATTTATTATTTGTTAAATGATAATAAATATTTACCTAATTCATTATAATATGTATTTTAATCTAATGTGAAATTAAGCTCTAATATACTTTAATTTTTGTTAATCCTTTATTTCAAATATATGTATATAATTTTTAATGAAAAATATAATATTGAAATTTGTTTGTATTATTTTGTAAATGAAATTATTCACATAATATGAGTCTATTTTATCAAAATTTCCTTCTAAATTTTGAAAGATAGGTGTTTGTAATATTTTAATTTTATAAATTAAGGACTTTATAAAATATTACCTATATTTTCCAAATTTTCAACTTTTTTATAAAATACTTGACTTTATATTGTATTATTTTGTAAATAAAGGCATTTACAAAATATCATTCTTTTTTATTATTGTATTTCACCCCTAGTTTGTTGTCTATTATTTATATTTTATTTAACTTTACTCTAGATTCTTAAAAAATTTTAAATTTTCATTATGAAATTACAAGCGAATTAAAGAAAATTAAAAAAAAATTATAGAGCATTGGATAATGTAGAGAATGATCGTGCAAGACTTTCTGTATGGCCGTGCATGAGGTGTAATTTTTCAATATAACAAGTAAAATCAAATTAAATATCTGTACAGTCGTGCAACATCTATTGTGATCCTGTTGATATTCAGAATAACAATCAGTGGGAATTAATGAATTCTATTGAATTTTCATTCAATTTGGGTGATGTTTGTAATTCAAATTAGCTTTAACATTCTTCTAGTGAGATATTTATAAGTTTTGATATAACTAAATGTTATATTTAGAGGAGATTAATTAATTAATATAATTAATTCTCAAATCAATTAGATTTCAGGCTTATATTAGCTTGATAAGGAAGATTTTTTTTTTTTATATAATATATAATTTATAACAAATTAAATTTAAATCTAACATTTAATATTTAATAATTATATGACTTGATTAATTTTAAGTTCTCATAATCTTACTTATTTACATATTTATTTATATGATAAAGTTAATATTATTAATTCATAAACAATGTCATTTTCATGAAATTAATGACAAAATTTATTTCTAAAGGATGAAGGTAAACATATTGCTATCAAATTATGTGGTTCCACCAAGACTATTATGTGAATAAATCAATTTCAATTTACTTAAATTAGTCATCATAACTTGTAAATACAAATTTTATGTTTCCACTAAAATGTCATAACTTTTGAACTTAAAATTTGATAATTTGACTTAAACAAATTAGCTATATGACACTTACATTATTAATTATATTTTATTTAGTTAAGTGTTAATAATTACTTATGTTAAACATATGAATATTTAATTAGACATTTAAAAAAAAAATCTCAAATAGAATCTATTTAATAAAATTAATTTAATTTTAATTAACTGCGAACTAATATTTGAAAATTTAATTTTATATTTTAATAATTTATAAAAAATTAAATTTTAATTTCTTGAGATATGGTACAAAGTGGTCAATTTTTTTATTTTTTTTTTTAATATTATAGGTAACATTCAGCAGTAGTGCCCAATTTTGGGTGGATGTATAACATTGGATAAATCTCCCATAACAAATGTATTAATCAATTACCAATATTAAATTTACTCTAGTTGCAAACTGATTCTCGAAATAAAAAAAAAAAAAAATTCATAAATGTAAAAAAATATTTATCTCATATAATAAATCATTATATATTTAAAATTCCACCAAAAACTTTAATTAATAAAATAACTATTCCATGAAATAGTTATAGAATATTTGAATTGTTAGGTGGAGTAAATTGTTGAAGCTAAACACATTTTAGAAGTAAAAAATTACGGTCCAAGGAAATGCAAAATATATGCTTCTTGGCATCTCTTGCATTCATATGGATGTGATAAAATATTCTGTCTACTGTTGATTCAAACGTTAATTAAAGAAAACGTATAGCACATCATTAAACACGGTGAACTTTGCTAAAAAAAAATTGGATTGACAAATATGCCAAAATCATGATTCAACATTTCAAAATCCTAAGCTTGAAGTTGAGAATCAAAGATGTAACATAACACTTTAATATTTCCATCCCATCATATACAAGAAACTTTGAATAGCTCTAAACTACATTGAATAGAGGTAAAGCACCCACATTGAATAGTTCAACTAGATTGGGTTAAGGCTTAGTTTATTCAAGTAAAAAAATTAAAAATCAATCTTGAGAAAAATAAAAACTGATAATAACCCGAAAAGCAGCATTTTAATGTATCTACAACATTAGCTAGCCAATTATTTTTATAATTTACTAGTTACCATCCACACTATAAGAGAGAAAGTAGAAACTATAAGTCACATAATTATAACAACAAACCTTTCCAAATTCTGCAGTAGAAATGATTGATACAATTTGCTTATTCTCCGTGAAAACATTACAAAACTCGCTATTGACAGCAATTAATTAATTTGAGAAAACAAAAAATACAGCTATAAGTGAGACAAGCTGAGAACATACAGGATAACTGACCAAGAACAACTAACCGAACATACTTCTTAATAATCTACTTGCTTTATATAAATTTCTAGGCACATTTACAAATTGTTCAATGGTTCCAGATACTAGAAAATGAAATCGGTGATAATCCTGCAAGGATGCAAAGAAATTAAAGTTAGATATGAAAAAGTTAGAATATATGATTTATCTGCAGAACAAAATAGGGCCGCTGAAGAGAATTGAAGTGGAGAGAAATCCTAAAACATTTCTACTGGATACCTGATCAATTAGCACACACACAAGAGTTTGTGATTGTAGTGAATGATAGTTCTCAGCTCATAATGACACACTTTTCACTTTCTTACAAAAAAAAAACTATATCTTTTAATGACTAATTTTTAGTGCCTGTTGCTAATTGGAGAAGAGAATGTCAGGAATGTCAAAAGAAACAATTGAAATTATATGAAAGAATATCATGAAGGATATTTTGGGATATCCCTTATATATTACTTAAACTATTGAGAAATCAATTCTATAATATTTATCTTCTACACATCCCCAAGGAGGCATAGAGAATTGAAAAAAAATACTGCAGTGTTTTTAGTTCCCATTAGGAAGGCCTTTCTCTTTTTTCTTTCAACGGAGCACAGTTGGCCAATTTAGATTCGGTAACATTTCATATTAGAAATATGTTTTACCACACAAAACTTTGAAAACAAAGAAATTCAGGACAAATAGTGAACAAGAAATTGAAAATGTAAAAATACCTAAAGTAAAGCGTATTGTGACAGCACCCTCAGGAGTCCAAGAATAATTCAGTGTTGCAGATTTCATGCCTATCTTCCTAAGCATTTCCGCAGTTAACATTGTCAAAATTAAAGAAAATTAACACTACTAAATGTCAATCACTAAATTAGAGTACACCAAAACTCTCAATTCTCAAATCTAATAGAAAATGAGCAAAAATATACATACTGTTTGATGCTTCAATAGAATCAGAGGAAAAGGAAGCCATTGAAACATGCCAACTTAGAGAAGGAACAAAATAACTCTTGAGCTCTAAATTCTAACAATTATAGCTATCATCACTCACCAATATCATTAGTCTCACACTCAACATTGCCGATTTTGCCTATTCAAAACACTACAACCTAACAAATGTCAATTTCAATTTCACATTCATAGCCAGTGACCAATCAATTACACACAGCAAACTTACACATCGATAATTCAAAGGAGCTACTATAGCCTTCAATAACAAAACCAAACACCCTGAAACTTCCCAACTTAAAATTTCCCCCAAAATCCTCTGCCGGTATATTCATCTCCAACTCCAAATAACAAAAAAAGGAAAAAAAACTTCAACTTATTTTTTGATTGAAAACCAAAATCTATTTAAATTAACAGAACCAATCCCTAAACCCTAAACCAATTCAGTTCCAAATCCACTTCAATTTGCATCCCATATAATGAATTTGAACCAAGATACTAAATTGATAAATTTTGATAAAAAGATAGAATTTTTAAATTTAGCAGAGAAAAATTAAAACAGAGTAATTAATTAATTAACATACCATAAACTGATCAAACTCACTTTTGTTCACTGACCAAGCATTGGATAGAAAATTCAACCAAAATTGTAGAAGAAGAGTAAAATTTATGTATGATGAAAAAATAAAAGAGAAAAAGAATGAGAAAGATAACTCAAGCAACAAAACCAAAATTATAAACTAAAAACCCTAACTAGGAAAATAATAAATTAAAACAAGATAAACCTTCTGTTAGTAGAATCACAGTCACGAGCGGTGACAGAATATGGGTCTTTGACAAGACTAAGATTAGAAGATGCTTAAAAGAATGAGAAGAAAAATGTAACACCCCAAACTGTAGTACAGTAGACAGTAAAGAAGTAGCGAATCATAGTGATAGAATGATATTAATTAAAGAATAGATATGCTAAAAAAAAATATAGCTATTGAGGAATACAAAGAAAATTTAAGAATAATTGTTATAGAAGAATTTAAAAAATGATAACCGACAGAATTATCAGTAAAATTTTTTTAAATATTGAGGATATTTAGAATTAAGATTCTAAAATATAGAGGAAAAATAATTTGAGGTTTAATATGAAGTTATAGAGATAAATGGATAGTAAAGAGATGTAAATAATAAGAAAAATTGACTTTTGGAGGAATTTGTCGGTAGACGATTTTTAATTAATTTTCGACAGTAATTTGTGCAAATTTCTTTTACATGATTTAATTTTGATGGATTATGGATTAATTAAAAATAAATTGAAGTATATATGATATTTAAGGCGAGTAAAATGGATACAGAGTAAGAGAGAAATTAAGAGACGTAAATTATCGATTTTTGGAGTTTTGTCGAAACGGGTTCGGTATAAAAATTTTGTAGCTACAGAAGTTAAATGATTAAGTTGAATTCAGGTACAAAGGATAATATAGGTTCCATAGGACTTGAATGTCAATAATTTAAGGACTTCATTGAAAAAAAATTAAAAAGAAATATGGTAGAAATTATAATTAAGGAAAATTATGGGCAAAATGTGTAATTATTAAAAGAAGTGGGACCCACTAATAAAATATCAATTTTTTTTATCAAAATTCTGGAACATTTTAATGGGTTGGCCAGCCATGTGTTAGCAAAGAAAAGAATTGTAATTGTGGACAATTTCCTAAGTGTTATAAGGAATTGACAAGTAAACAATTCTAGAATAATCTGAAATTTTCTTCAAACTTTTGCATCTATTGACTTGGTGTTTATAAAAAGAAAAGGAGAGAATAGTTTTTATGAAGTGGATGAATGAACCTCCAATGTAGAAATAGTCACCAAATATTTTCAACCCAACCATAGAAACCAACCAAATAGATTAGGAAAGGCTTGATGGAAGAGGGGGGGATGACAGAAAATTGATGAAAGATTTTGTATTCAAGCAATTTGGTAGAAAAAGAGGAGTAATTCAAGATTTTAACTCAAGGTAAGTGTCTTATACTTCAGTTTTTAATTTAATTTAAAAGTTCTATAGCTTAATTTAGTAAAGAATTGAGTTAATTATGCAAAAAAGATAAGAGATGGACTAAGGTTTAAAGGGGATTCTGAATATGTGTTTAGGTAGTAGTTTGTAGTTCAAATTCTGGATTTTTAATGTATGAATTTGAGGTTGGTCAAAACATAAAAGTTGTAGATAAATATGTTAATTTGATTTTTGAAAAAGGAATTTGGGAAATTCGAAGTAAGGAGAGAGTAATTGATTAAAAACCGTGACTGGTCAGAATCAGGGTTACAAGAAAAATGCTACTGTATTTTAATTGTGTAGAATTATAGAGACAGAATTAGAAGAAGTATTTAATATAAAAAGTGTTAATTATGTCTTATCTATATTTATGTAAAAGAATTTTATAATTGGATTTGTTGTTTATGAGATATTGAGTCATAAGTGTAGAATGCCAAAATTGACCGATAATCAGAACATAAGTTATAAATTTCTATTGATATGAGGGTCTTAAAGAATAAATTAAGGAAAGTGTAAAACATAAAAAAAAATGTTCATTTATGTGTCATATAAGTTCTTGTAAAACAATTCCGCATTTGGAGTAGCACAGATTGAATTAGAGTAAAAGAAGTAGAGTCTGCCCGAAACAGGATTACAAGACAGTATGTTTAACTTTGAAAATTTACCAATAATTATGCAGCACCCAGATTAATCTGAATTTTGGATATATTATAATATTATATGTATATTTTCAATATAAAAAAGAATTATAGTAATTAGTTAAGTATATATTGAGATATAGATAAAAAAGTACAGAATGTCAGAATAAGATTACAAGGCAGATTGCAGGGCAACAGGGCTAATTACGAGATTAAGTTTAAATTTACACCATAAATTATGTAGTAGTGGAATTAATGTGATTTTTAGATATGTTAGAATTTAATATGTCTAGTTTAAGTAGAAATAAGAATTGAAGTATTTGGATAAGTATAAGAAGAGATATGAATTAAGGAACATAGGCTGCCAGTATGGAGTGTTACACAGAAAAACTTTAGTGATTTGAAAAATTTAGGAATTTCTTAAATATAAGTGTAATTAATGTAATTTTATGTTAAATAGTATCTAAATTGGAATTAATTGAATATGTAGAGTCAAGAGTGAATAGATGACATAAGCATTGGATTAAGGAAGAAAGAAGTGGAAAGTGTACCGGTGGAAAGTGCCCAGTGAGGTGAGTAATATACATACTATTTTGCTTGACATTGTCTTCAAATTAAATTATTAAAATTGCCATGAAATTTTATTGTTGGCTAAAAATATCAATTAAATGATCCATGATTAATTTCATGCCCTTTATAATCCCAAATGATTCTTTTTAAATAAATTGCATGATTGGCCTAATGTTTCATATATTGATCCCTTGGAAGTACTTAAGTTATTTTTGATACCTAATGATTAAGCACTATATATATATGACATTAATGAAATGACAGAAGTTTTAATGACATTGTGCACAGTGGTTTAATGATCTTAGTTAGAAAGAGGTTAAGATCCTAGTCATACGGTATGATCAACTGTATGAGTAAATAACATGCTACCGGACTATAGTCTCTACTTAAATGATTAATAATGATTTTGTTATTTTATGATATGATAGGCTATGAATTTTTAATGTCAATGTGAAACCAAATCCATATGTTAAATGATTTCAACTTTATAAATCTTTAATTGATTAATGAACCCATTACTATTGTATATTTTATGCCATCATTATCTTCCTTGTGAGCAATTCCCTCACCTAGCCTTATAAGTAAGATAATATATATATTATTCACTGAGTATTTTATACTCACAAAATAGTAATTTATAATTTTTATAGGGATAAGATAAAGGAAGCTGATTCCAAGTCAATTTCTTTTTCGATTTGGGATGTCAAGCACATCAAGGTAAAATTTTATTCTCTAAAGGTCGTGAATGTCAATTCTTAGAGCTCCATGGTATTGTGTATAATTAGATAATTAAGTACTATAGTGATATATGAACAATGAGGTAATGAATGACTATAATGTGTAATGCTTAATGATAATGCTAGTGAAATGATAATGACAGTGATACTGAAAAGGCGAAAATGAAATTTTCATGTTATGAAAGAAATAGAAGTGCTATATATGTCTATGAAACTGTGAAGTTGAGGGTATAATGATGCCAAATTATTGAAAGAGTAAAAATAATCTTATGCAGGTTGTGTAATTTTTGAAAGACCCGATTTTGGGTCTAGAATAGTATTAAAATTACAAAGAAAACTCTGGCAAAATTTATATAAAATTAATGAGTAATAAATGAAATGTAAGCATTGATAAATGAGTTAAGATTAATTGAGTGATTGATAACTAGATTGTTCATGGATTCTATGGGATTCTGGTGACCTTAAGTCTGCTCGTGTCCTAGGACCGTCGTGGCTTAAAAGTGGGTTGTGACAAAAAATGAGATGATCTATGTGAGGGAAGGAAAATCATTGGGAAAATTCGCAAAAGAAGAAAATAAAACAGTAAAATAATGAGAGAGAAGAGGAAAGAAAGATTCAAAAACAGAAAAAGCCTTGCTAAGTTGCACTCCGATGCGAGAGGGAATAATGATGAAGAAAGAAATATGGTGTAGCAACAAATAATAAGAAGAGTAAGGAAGAAGGTAAAATAGAAAAGGAGTAAGAGAGATAAGAGAAAAACATATTTCATGAGTAATCAATACACAAATTGCTATCGTTAATTTAAAAATTATTATTTTAAATTTAAGTAAAGTTTACTTGAATTTTTTTCAAGTAGCCATAGCACACACCGAATTTATACATCTAGAAGCTAACAAGAATCTTGTTGGGCCAAAGCCTCAATTTAAGGAGGAAATCTTTGGACCTAAATCAGCAGCCTTACTGGCTTCTCATAAAACATGCCTAAAAGAGAATTTACCAAATAACTTAAAAAAAACTCATTTTTATCCAAAAAAAAAGTATATTATTTTTTATTTTATTTTTAAAGACATAAAAATAATTTTGATATTTTTTTAAATATAAAAATAAGTCTAATATTATAAAAATAGTCACTTCATTTGTTAACTCTATATTAATTCACTGTTAATTTTCTTTTCGTCTTTCTAGCATAAAAATAATTCCGATATTTTTTTTTAAGTACAAAAATAACACCAATTTCTATTAACTCTTTCATATATATATATAAATATTTTAAATTAATTATTAATTTATTTAATTATATATTTTTTTCAATTATTAGTGTTTAGTTTTTTTTTAAACCAGTTATAATATATATTTTTTAATAAATAAAATTACAATTTAAAATAATTAAATTTAAAATTTTTATCTTCTCATATAATTAAGAAAATAATTAATTAAACATAATTTTTTAATTATATAAATATAATCCCTGAATGTGGCCCTAATATTACCTGCCATTGACAAAAACATCACTCACGTCTTAAATCTAAAAAAATATTTAATTAACCTACACCAACTTGCCATATTATATGTAAGGCAGAGTGCTAAAGGAAAAAAATAAATAATAGTTTTTTATGAGTAAATAAATAGCAGTTATAATTGTTAATAATATTATAAGTTGAGAATTAATTAAATCTGATTTGATTATAATTTAATTTTTGAATTAATATTTAAAATTGTTTCTTAAATATATAAACTCAATTAGGAAATTCATCCTTAAACTCATTTGATGAGTGAATTTAATCTCACTCTGTGTATAAATAATTTGAATATATTCTTATTATATAATATACTAAAAGTAGATGAGGGGTTTGACCGTTCAACAATTTCTATTTATGATCATTATTTACTTAAAAAATAAAAGAATTAATTATGATTTTATTTTTTATAAAATAACTTAATACACTAACTTATAAAAATATTATAAAATCATTTATTTAATTAATCATTCACTATTAATCATAGTTATTTATGATTAACTCGTTATTATTGAGTATTGGTGATCATTTTAATTTATTATTTTTATATTTAATAATTAATTAAAAAATAAAAAAATTATAAATTTTTTATAACCTTATAAAAATATTAGATGGTAATTTTTAAAATTTACAACTAATTTTCAAGATTATAGTGAAATAAAAATTTTCAACTAATTAAATTAAATCAATAAATTTTTAAATATTGTAATTTTACAACATTAAATTATTTTACGCAAAATAAACAAATTAATTATAATTATTAATATATTAATATATTTACAGATTGGAGGACAGATACATATTGGATTTCTTTCCAAATAGTAAATTGCTAAATGCTATAAAATTTCAAGTGTTGTATTAAATAATTTTAACAAAAATAAATAATTGGCATTAATTATAAAATTTAAAGTTTATAATTTGATTTGAAAATTGGAGAGTTCGGAGAGTTGTATATTTTTTCACAGTAATTTTTTAAGTGTTATATTTTGATGTATAAAATTTTTTAAGATCATAATTTGATAATGCTTGATATAATAAATTTAATAATATATTTTTAATTATTAAATTTAATATATAAAATTTATAATATATTTTTTTATTATTTATTTAGTAAAAGAAATATTTTATTAGATTTATTATATCATAAGTTAAATTATAATTTTAAAAATTTTTATAAAAAATTTTAAGTGTAAAAATGTGAGACATAACGACTGTTGTACCCGAAAGACAACATTGGACATGAATCGATAATAGCAAAAAAGCAAAATCAATGCTAAGTTGCTAACCGTACCAACCAACCAACCAACTAACCAAACTCTTGAGAGAAAAGATACACTGAATTTTTTACATTACCCGAATCCCACTCTCACCCTTCGCTGCTAACTTACACGCGCTCCCCTTTCTCCCACTTGCCCGCCTCAATCACACACTTCCCACGAGCGTGGACGCGTGTGACTTCCCCCAAAACCCTCACCAAACACCCCTCGCTAATATAAAATCTCACTCCGATCTCCTTTTCTTCTCAAGATCAATAATAACTACCCTTTCCACCACAGCCGCCGAAATGGCCACCTCAGCCACCAGCCTCCGAACATCTCTCAAAAACAATCTCCCTTCTCTCTCTCTTTCTTCTACCAACAAACTTTCTGCCGCCTTTTCTCTTTCTCTTCGCCACCCCCGCCGTAAACCCCGCTTCATAGTCCTCTCCTCCTCTCTCGACGCCAAGCCAACCGTGCTTGTCGCCGAGAAGCTCGGAGAAGCGGGGCTTAATCTTCTAAAGGAATTTGCTAACGTGGATTGTTCTTATAACCTCTCGCCTGAGGAACTATGCACCAAGATCTCGCTTTGTGATGCTCTGATTGTAAGGAGTGGGACTAAAGTGAATCGCGATGTGTTTGAATCTTCTAGTGGGAGATTGAAGGTTGTTGGGAGAGCTGGTGTGGGAATTGATAATGTGGATCTGGCTGCTGCAACAGAGCATGGCTGTTTGGTTGTTAATGCTCCCACTGCTAATACTGTTGCGGCTGCGGAACATGGGATTGCGCTCTTGGCGGCTATGGCTAGAAATGTTGCTCAAGCTGATGCATCTGTTAAGGCTGGTTAGTGATGGTTCTTTTTGTTGAAATTGTGATCTGGTTTCTTTTTAGCATTTTGCATGGTTGGTATTGACTCTACTGCTTCAATAGTGATTCCTATGTATGATTTGTGTTAAATTTCCTAACATTATAGAAGTAATTTGAACGAGTGTTGTGGTTTGTTATTATATATTTTAAAAAAATTTGAGATCCGGTTGTTATAATGATATAATTTTGGATTTTAGAAAGGCTCAATGATTTGATTTTATCTAGTATTGAGTTCTTCTGTTGATGCAACACTATGTTTTTATTTTTGGTATAGAACTATTCTATATGAATAACTTTTTATAGGAAATAGGTTTTGTTTATTGCTTAGAATCACTTATTTATATGTAATTTTTGAGTAATTCAGGAAAGTGGCAAAGGAACAAATATGTGGGTGTCTCACTTGTTGGGAAAACACTTGCTGTGATGGGTTTTGGAAAGGTTGGATCAGAAGTTGCTCGCCGTGCCAAGGGGCTTGGTATGCATGTGATTGCTCATGATCCATATGCCCCAGCAGATCGGGCTCGTGCCATCGGTGTGGAGCTTGTGAGCTTTGATGAAGCCATGGCAGCTGCAGATTTCATCTCCTTGCACATGCCTCTTACTCCTGCTACGTCAAAGATTCTCAATGATGAAACTTTTGCAAAGATGAAGAAAGGAGTTAGAATTGTCAATGTTGCTCGAGGTGGGGTGATTGATGAAGAAGCCTTGGTGAGGGCATTGGATGCTGGAATTGTTGCCCAGGCAGCACTTGATGTTTTCACAGAGGAGCCCCCATCAAAAGACAGCAAGTTGGTGCAACATGAGAGGGTGACTGTTACTCCCCATCTTGGTGCTAGTACAGTGGAAGCTCAGGTATATTAACTAACAAGCAGTGCAATCCACGCGTCAAGCTTTTTCTTGTTGTGATATCAATAAACTTTTTTGTTTGATGTGCAGGAAGGAGTGGCTATTGAAATCGCTGAAGCTGTTGTTGGAGCCTTGAAAGGTGAACTTGCTGCAACTGCAGTCAATGCACCAATGGTGCCTGCTGAGGTATCATTACAAACATATTTGTCATCTCTCATCTGCTTAATTGCCTAGTTTTCTATTTATTAAATTTGTTATGATGATGAGACAGTGCAAAGTGTATATTTACCTTGTTATTGTTATTCTTTCTTTGCAGGTTCTGACAGAGCTGAAGCCATTTGTTTTGCTTGCTGAGAAACTTGGGAGGTTGGCTGTCCAGCTTGTAGCTGGTGGAAGGGGTGTGAAAACTGTGAAAGTGACTTATGGCTCTGCTAGAGCTCCTGATGACCTTGACACCAGGCTGCTCCGTGCTATGATTACCAAGGGTCTCATCGAGCCCATATCAAGTGTCTTTGTGAACTTGGTTAATGCCGACTTCACTTCTAAACAGAGAGGATTAAGAATAGCTGAAGAACGCATTACCCTGGATGGTTCACCTGATAGTCCACTTGACTTTATCCAGGTTCAAATTGCCAATGTCGAATCAAAATTTGCGAGTGCCATATCAGAGAATGGGGAGATTAAGGTTGAGGGACGGGTGAAGGACGGAATTCCTCATCTGACAAAGGTTGGATCTTTTGAGGTTGATGTGAGCTTGGAAGGTAGCATTATACTCTGCCGACAGGTTGACCAGCCAGGAATGATTGGTAGGGTGGGAAGCATATTGGGAGAAGAGAATGTGAACGTCAGCTTTATGAGTGTTGGAAGAATTGCTCCACGAAAGCAAGCTATTATGGCAATTGGAGTGGATGATCAACCCAAGAAAGAAACTTTGAAAAAGATTGGAGATATCCCAGCTATTGATGAGTTTGTTTTCCTCAAGTTGTAGTGTGGCATCATCACTTATTATTCTTCATCTTGCTCTTTTTTTTTTTGTTCTTATTTTATTTTTGTAGTTTTACTTCTTTTCAGGGATGCGGGTATCATTACTTCATTGTAGTGCCCGATTTTGATTTGAGTTGTTTGTGGTAGGTTTTGGGGAGGGAAAGAATAATTGAGATAGTGAGATAAGAGTGTACTTTATTGAGGTACAATTTGTATCTGTTTCATATATCCTTGTAGCTTGTTCTTCAATGTGCAACTAGCTCTTATATGTGATTACCTTTGCAAAAAAAATTGCTCGGTGGATGTTCACTCGTTGACTAATCACAATTGAAAAGGTTAAGCATTTACAGTTTGCTGTTAAACTACGAGTCACATTTGCTTACTTTGGGCGTATATTTAGTTGAATCAGGGTGTAACTGAGCAGTTATTCTAATCGAGTCAAACAGTTTAAGAATTAAAATATCCGTTTTGAGTAGAGGTGACAAATTTTGATTCAACTTGATGATCTAATTCGGATCCGATCCGATGATTGAATCCGAATCTGTTCGATCTTAATTCGATATGTAAACTGTTCAAATAGTATATAACTTGAAAATAATTCGACTCAAATAATTTGAATTCGAATTTTCAAATAATTTGAATTCGAATGATCCGAACCAACAAATCAATCTCCTCAACATGACGAATTCGAATTTTCAAATAATTTGAATTCGAATGATCCGAACCAGCAAATCAATCTCCTCAACATGACGATTTGACCCAATGATCTAACTTATAATTTAATCCATAATCCGATCCGATTACTCGAAATAAATTAATAAAAATAATTAAATTTATTAAATAATTTTTTTTAAAAATAAAAATAATATTATAATATTTATTATTAAAATCAAAACTATTTAGAATTTAGAAATTTAAATACTAAAAAATTGATAGATTCATATATATATTATCTAATAAAAATTAAATTTTATAGTTATTCAAATTTTTTTTATCATATCTTAATTAAGAAAATTACTTAAAAATTTATCATGTGTTAAGAAATTAATTTAACATATATAAAATTATTTCACTAATTTTTTATACGATATTATATTTTTGTATATCATAAGTAACTATATAGTTATATAGTTAATATATTTTTATTATTTTTTAAGTTGGTCTATATATAATAAATTTAATTTTTATATTAATAATCAACAATCAAAATTATTAAAAGAAAATATTTAAATTAATAAATAATTAAAAATACATATATTAAAATATTTTAATAAAATATATAATAAATAAAATTATAAAAAATAAGAACTTATAACTAATTATATATAATAAAGTATTGATATATTTGTTTGAATTTTTTATATATTATTAATAATTTTTTATCTTAATAATTTTATTTATTTCTATAAATTAATAGATGTAACATAACATATTAGTAAAATTATATATTAAAATAGATTTTAAATTAATTTTACTAAATTTTTTTATTTAATTTCAAGTTAATTGAATTTTATATTTAAATAATATATATACTTTTTATTTTTTTATAATTTTTAGTATTTTATTCCTTACTACACTATAACTAAAATTTTATGTTAATTTTTATATATGTAATTCAAATTAACTTTAAAAAAAAATAAAAATATTATTAATTACCTTATTAAAAATTTAATTATTACATCATTAATTATTATTTATAATTTCTTATATATAATATAATTTATAACAAATATATTATTTTCATATTTAATTTATAAATTTTGAAATTATATCAAATTAGTAAATAATTAATTATTAAATAACTAATATAAGTATTTATTAATAAGTAATTAATCATAAAATAAATAATAATTATTAAATATTAAATATTAATATAAATACTAAATAATAACTAATTATAAGTGTTAAATAATAAGTAATAACAAATTAACTAATTATATACTAAATACCAATTGTTAATTTATTAAATGATAAGTTAATAATAATAAAATTTTTTAATATAAAAAATAAATTTAATTATAAAATTTATTAATTAAATAATTATTAAATAATAAACGATATATATATATATATATATATATGAAAAAAACACACATATATATAAATCTGTAAATCATTCAGAAATTATATAACCATCTAAATAAATTTTAAACCATTACACCAACTTATTATTTTGTTAATATTTTTACTTCAATTATTATTATTTATTAATATTATAATCTATTTAAGGATTTTTAAAATTCGTGCAGTTAATTATTTTTATTAATAATTTAATTTTTTAAAAATAAAATAATATTTTATAATATTTATTATTAAAACTACTTATTATTTATTTATGAATATGGATGTCACCACATTTTTTTTATTTTAAATATATATTAAAAAAATTATATAATGATAAAAATGAAATTAGAAATCAAGACCTTTAATATTGATAAACTTAATCAACTATTAATTTATTAAATAATTTTATTAAATTTATATGTTTAAAATAAATATATTTTAAAATATCTAACACTAAATTTTTTATGATATTTTAAAATAAATTTATATTTTATTTTTTTACTAAATTTTATATTTATATTTCAAGTTAATTGTTTAATATTATTTGAATATAAATCTTATTGAATTGAGTATGCATATATATATATATATATATATATATATAATACTAAATATGAGTATATAACTCAAGACCTTTTAGTATTTAAATATAAAATAACTATTAAATCATTTAATTTTTTTTTTTGTTAAGCTTATATATTAAAGCAAATTTATATTTTAAGATATTTTTATTAAATTTTTACATTTAATTTCAAGTTAGTTAGGTTTTATATTTAAATTTAAATATTTATTAAGCTTAATTTAATTTATATGTACTTTTTAATTTTTATAATTTTTATTACTTTATTGGCTACAAGACTATAATTAAATTTTATATTGATTTTCAGATATGTAATTTAAATAGGATTTCATAGGATTTCATATAGTCTTAAAAAAAATATTGTTAATTATCTTATTAAAAATTTATTTGTTACATCATTAATTGGTATTTATAAATTTTCTATATATTCTATAATTTATAGAAAGTATATAATTTTCATGTTTAGTTTATAAATTTTAAAATTATATCATAAGTGCTTAATAATAAATAATTACTTATTTTTAATAAATTACAGTGCTTATTAATAAGTAATAAATAATTAATTAGTAATAACTAATAAGTAGTAGTTATTAAATATTAATTATTAATATGAGTGTTAAATAATAATTACTCCCTCTATTTTTTTTTTATTTGTCGTTTAAGATTTTGCACACATATTAATACACTTATTAATTAGATTTAAAATCACTTATTTAACTTTATATTATTAATCTTATCTTAAATTAAGTTATTATATTTTAATTAAATACTATAATGATAAAATATGAAAAAAATTGGATAAATATTACTTTGAAAATTTAAAACGATAATTAAAAATATAAATGGATGAATTTTTAAAATGACAAATAAAAAAAAACAGAGGAAATAATTACAAATAGTGTTAAATAATAAGTAATAACCCATTAACTAATAAAAATTAATAATTATTACTTATTAATAATTATTAATTTACTAAATAATAAATTGATAATATTAAATTCTTATTTTAAATTGGGTCGAACTTGAATATCCAAATCTTGCTACTGTTGAGAATTTTTAAAATGACAAATAAAAAATAACAGAGGAAATAATTATAAATAGTGTTAAATAATAAGTAATAATACATTAACTAATAAAAATTAATAATTATTACTTATTAATAATTATTAATTTACTAAATGATAAATTGATAATATTAAATTTTTATTTTAAATTGGGTCGAACTTGAATATTCAAATCTTGCTACTGTTAAAAATTTTTAAAATGACAAATAAAAAACAACAGAGGAAATAATTACAAATAGTATTAAATAATAAGTAATAATACATTAACTAATAAAAATTAATAATTATTACTTATTAATAATTATTAATTTACTAAATGATAAATTGATAATATTAAATTCTTATTTTAAATTGGGCCAAATCTTGCTACTGTTAACTGACTCCATTCCTAGTTTGGATACTTCAATAGAGGCCATGAACGCAGGCTTTTGAATTGTTTGTGCAACCCTCAATGCCATCACTCAGAAAATGAGATGGGGACTTGAATCTTTTGCTGGTAATTTGAAAAACAGGCAGAGAATGATAGTCTCTCGTACATAGGATGTATTAACTGGACCTTGTATTAATAGTAATAATGCCATCTTTGATGTTTTAGTTGCATTAATTGTATTAACAGAGTACAGAGTTCAGAGATGCATTTTGCACTTTCTTGTGGGAAGACATAACTAGTGCTTAAAAGTAGGTATGTTATTGGTGATCCATCCCAATCATGGATCGAAGTGCAAAGTTCACCTGTAAAGGCGAAGAGAAAATTGCAAACCTGCAATCGCTTTCAATGAATTTCATAGTTGTCTTTCGGATTATAACATTTTTTTTTTTTTTTCAGTATAAAGTATACTGCAGTTGATTGTTAAATGGCATACTCCAGTAGATCAATAGTCCATCTTCTGGTGTTTGATAAGAGGAATTCAGGCAGAACAAGCTCCATTCTGCCATAATGGTCGGCATATGGTTGCATATTTGTATGCGTAGTCTGATCTATTTCTTCAATGATCATGTTCTACACAACATTAAATTCATCTAAGTTGGTGCACGAGGCGATGCAGGCTTACAAGATCATGCGCCTGTTCTTGCAGTAGTATGCAGTAAATCTCACAATGTATCGCATTTTTGTAAATGCAATATTTGTTTCCGTTGTACATCCACATATTTATTATAGATAAAGAACTGAACATCTAACAAAGAACAAAAGGATACCGTGTTACATTCTACCCCCAAATTCTCATTCTATGTAGATATGTGTACCTTGCTAGGCCCCTATTTTATTAGGCAACAAGGAGCACACCAACATCTCAGCTTAAATTGTTCTAGAGAAGAAACCATGAATATCCTTGCCAGTCTATCAAAATTTACTTCTATATTCTCAGGACTATTTCAACATCACCCAAGATATTTGCCACTCTATTTTCTCGCAAGATTAGTCATGTGTGGATGGCTTCATCCTTGCTTGGATTCAGTAAAATATTGAATCCTTGGTGCCATAGTTTATGAACCTGAGAGGAAAGGAAACTCTGCTAGTGTTGTGGGCACAGAGATGTTAAGGTTATGAGCAGCCAAGTAAGCAGCAATACCAGCAGCATAACCAGCAAATGCAAAACCGCTCACCTGAAAAATGAACCAAGTTAAAAAAAAAAAAAAATGTATTTTGATAAAAGAAAATATCATTTATAACAGAAAATACCTTTCGCAAGTACCAGAAGAAGTCCACCTTCTCCATCCCCATAAATGCAACTCCAGCAGCAGAGCCAATGACTAGCATCGAACCACCAGTACCAGCACAGTATGCAATTAACTGCCAAAAATCAGAATCCTGGGGAAAAGTGGAGAGATCATACATTCCCATTGTTGCTGCAACCAGTGGTACATTGTCTATAATTGCTGACACGACTCCTATTGTGCTTGCAACAAGTTCAACATTTGGAATATGAGCATCAAGATAATTTGCCAATTCGCGGAGAAGCCCTGCTGCCTCCAAGCTAGGAAAAAGAAAAATAATCCAAATTTGCAAGATTAAGACTTCTATTCTCAAAAAAAAAAAAAAAAAAACAACAACCCTGACAGCACTATAAATTTCTCTCTTTTCTTTAAACAAGATGAAACATGGAGAAGGGTGGAACAGTCAAATGATGCATTAGGCCAAGATAGTCCCTTGCTTATATCAAAATAAAAGAGGTCACATATCAATAAGAAAGTAATCCAAATTAAGAAATGAAGTTAAAGACAACTTTGAAGCAGCTGACTTTGGCAGAGACTGTTGTTTCAATAATCTGGGCCAGATAGTTTGATTGTAACCATTAATAGGGCCTAGCCATGATTCTTTAAAATTGCTGAGAACTAGGATATATGGTCTATCTAGAAGCCCACAACTGACTAGCTCAACATACAAGGTTTAGCATGCAGTTGTTTACCATACCTGCTAAAATTTTATTTAAAAAGTCATTTAATGGATATACACACAGCCAGAGTTAGCCATAGGGATTCAGATGATCAATGCGTTGTGGATTGATAATCTATGGACTTCAATGAAGGACAAAGACCAATTCCTGTCACCCGTTAAACTAAGAAACTTTCTTCCTCAGCACATAATTCTAAATAAAATTCTTTCATAATTCCAAATAAAATTATTTTTAAGTATTCGTGTCTTTACCTGCTAACAGACAAAAGGATCCCAAGGAAAAAAAGGGCTCCTTGAGTGTCAATTCGTGATAAAGCCTGTGGTACTTTCAACTTTTGCCTTTCTGATTCACCATAATGAATAGCATCTGTAAGAATCCAAAGAACTCCAAGACCAAGGAGCATGCCCATATATGGAGGCAATCCAGTCAAGGCTTTAAACACTGGAACAAAAACTAGAGCTCCAATACCCACAGAGAAAACAAGCTGTCCTCGAGGAGCCATCCGTTCAAATGCCAAAACATTAGGAGATTCCTGTTCCTTTCCATTAACTTCACTGCATGGGAGAAAAGGAGCTCATGTCACTTCATCCATAAAGTTAAACCAAAATCTTTCAGGGCTTTAAATACCCCTATTTCAGCCTGGAAATGCAAGAAAAGTACCTAGTGAGGGACATAAGAGCCAGTGGAATGGCTAGAGAAACAACTGAAGGTACTAGCAAATTCTGTAAGCAAAAAAGAACATGAATTAAGAACTTTCTTATCTGGTCATACTGAGGGGTTGAAATCTTTGGAGACAATAAATTTTTACAACTCAAGAATTTAACTTTCAACTTTTCAAGCTTTATACAAATAAAGCATACATTGAGTCTGCAACCGGTTACATAAAATTCAGGTGCAGGTGCTTCTCCGCTTTTGAGATGTATTAACTATAAACTGTTTTCATTAGTTAAGAGCAGAATTTAGTTTCCTTTCTGAGGAATTAACAAACTCCGCCTAAGTATGAATTTTTTTTGTTTAGCCAGTCCCAAGCCCGGATAAAAGAGGAGGGTTACGGTAGGTGACAGCCAACATAAAATTTTATCACATCTCATAATTATGAATTCAAATGATATAAATGTTGGGGCATTCTCTCCTTACGACGCGCTGCATCGGAGCCCGGATGTAGTGAGAAATAGGCAAGGGTGTAGGACGTTCCCCGAATACAATGCACCATGTCAGCATCAGGATGTGGTGCTAAATGAGTAAGGTTTCCACATCATGGACGGACATCAGGATGTGGTGCTAAATGAGCAAGGTTTCCATATCATGGACAAGCATCAGGATGTGGTGTTAAATGAATAAGGTGTCCATATCATGGATGGGTGTGGGTAAAGAAATTAGTACAGATATCAGCTTATAGACGTCCTTCTAGGAAAAAAGATGGAAAGAAGCAGGTTGAAAAGGGAATTAGAATTGGGAATTGAAATATTGGTCTTTTACAGGCAAGTCAATAGAACTTGTTGACATTATGGAGAGGAGAAAAGTTACTGTGACTAGCATCCAAGAGACAAAATGGTAAGGAGAAAAAAGTAAAAATGGGTAATTCATACTACAAATTATGGTATACAGGGAAGAGAGGAACAAAAATGGAGTATGAACTAAATAAAACACTAAAAGATGTAGTGGTAGCAGTGAGAAGAGTAAGAAATAGGATTATCCTTATTAAGTTAACTATTGAAGGAGAAGTGATGAATGTAATTAGTGTATATGTTTCACAAATTGGATTAGATGGTATGAACAAGCAAAACTTTTTAGAGGATATGGACAACCTTATGCAAAGTATACCAAATGAAAATGATATTTTTATTGGTGGAGATCTAAATGGACGTGTGAGAAGTGATCGACAAGGTTACGAGAAGGTGTATGGAGGTCTTGGCTACGGTATGAGAAATGAATAGGGGACAATTATCCATGATTTTGCTATGACTTATGATCTAATTTTAGCAAATATCCACTATATAAAACGGGAATTTCATCTAATGACTTTTAAAAGTGAGCAAAATAGAAGTCAAATTGGTTTTCTTCTCATAAGAAAGATAAATCGAGTCCTAAGCAAGGATTGCAAAATGATCTCGGAATAGGCTTTAACAAGTCAACATAAATTGCTAGTTTTGGATGTCAAATTAGGAGAAGGACAAAGAAGTGTAGAAGTATGACATCTAGTGATTGGTGGGATTTAAAAGCAGTGAAACATGTGATATTTAAGAATGAACTCCTCAAGACGGAAGCATGAAAATCGGATATGGAGAATAATGCAATTTGGATAAACATACCTTCAAAGATTAGTCAAATAACTAGAAAAGTTATGAGAGAGTCTAAAGATCATGACCCATCCTCAAAAGAGAGGTGATGATGGAGTGAGAAAGTACAAAAGGAGCGAAGAGTAAGAGGGAATAGTACAAGAGATCACCCAAATGTAATAATGGGAAACCTTACGAGCAATATAAGAAAGCAAAAAAAGAGGCAAAAAATACCGTGAGCCAAGTAAGAGCATGGGTCTTTAAGAAAATGTACGAGAAACTTGAAACGAAAAAAGGTGAAAATGATATTTACAGGCTAGCAAGGACGAGAGAAAGGAAATGTCGCGATCTCAATCAGGTAAGATACAAGGATAAAGAAGGAAAAATTTTGGTGAAATATGAGGACATTAAAGAAAGGTAGATGAGTTACTTCGATAAACTTCTCAATGATAGCCAATATGATAACTTGGTTGACATGAACTATATGATTATAGAGAAGAATGTGACATTCACTAGAAAGATTAAATTTTCGAAGGTTAAGGAGGCTTTGAAGATGATGAAAGTTGGGAAAGCATGTGGCCCCTATGGAATATCTATTGAAGTATGGAAGTGTCTAGATGATGTAGGAGTAACATGGTTGACTAAATTATTTAACAACATCCTAACTTCAAAGAAAATGCCATATGAATGGAAGAAGAGATTTTTAATATCCATTTTTAAGAACAAGGGAGATATTAAGAATTGTTGAAACTACATGGGAATTAAACTCATGGGTTATACTTTGAAGTTGTGGGAAAGAGTGATAGAACATCGCTTAGTGGTGTTACAATTATATCTGCCAACCAATTCGGATTCATGCCAAGTCGATTAACAATGGAAACAATCTTTTTCATTAGAAGCCTGATGAAGAAATACAAAGATGCGAGGAAAGACTTGCATATGATTTTCATTGACTTAGAGAAGACTTATAACAAAATTTCAAGAAAAGTTTTATGGTGGATGTTGGAACATAAGGGGATATTGATTAGGCACTCACAAGTTTTTAAAGGACATGTATAACGAAGCGATGACTAGTGTATGCACAGTTGAAAGAGACTCAAGAGACTTTCCTATATCAATTGTTCGGTTATATTAAGGGTCTGCTGTAAGTCCTTACTTTTTCATTTTGGTTATGGATGAATTAACAAAGTATATACAAGAGAAAATCCCATGGTGCATGATATTTGCAGACGATATTGTACTAATAGATGAGATATAAGAAGGAATTAATAAGAAGTTAGAGTTGTGGAGGAGCACTTCAGAGACCAAGGGTTTCAGATTAAGTAGAACCAAGACAGAATACATGCATTGCAAATTTAGTGAAAGCTGAATTGGGGATAATGAGAGAGTTAATTTGAATGGAATGACATTGTACAGAAGCACTAATTTTAAATATCTAGACTCAATCTTCCAAGGAGATGAAATGTGTGAAAAGGATGTTAGCAATAAGATAAAAGCAGGGTGGTTGAAATGGAAGCTTGGCAGAAGAGTTCTATGTAACTGCAAGATTCTCAATAAATTGAAAGGAAAATTCTATTATCCGGTTATTCGACCGACTATGTTATATGGTAGTGAGTGTTCAACAATGAAGAGACAACATTCATAGAATAAGATGGATGTGTGATCATACTAAGATGGATGTGTGATCATACTAAAATGGATAAGATATTGTAATGAAAGTATTACAGATGTGAGACTCTCATCGATTGATGACAAGATAAAATAATAGAGATTAAGATAATTTAGCCACATGAACCATAGACCTAGGAAGGGTCCTATTAGGAAGGTTAAACACATGATAGAGGCGAGAAAGAAAGGAAAAAGTAGATTTAAACTAATTTGGAGAAAATGAATACAATATAATTAGGATACATTATAGTTATTAGAAAACATCATCCAAAAATCGTTTGGAGTGAAAACAAAGAGTCCATATAACTGACTCCAATTAATTTTGAGATTAAGGCTAAGTTGAGTTGAGTTCCGAGGAATTAACAGTGCCATTAAAGGGGCTGAAACTAAATTCTGAGTGCTAATATACTGCTTCTCCAATCTCTCTCTCTCTCTCTCTCACACACACACACACACACACACACATAGCACATGACAAGTACGGAGTTAAGGATGAACTCCTCAAATCTCGAGGAAATCTCAGAATAAATATCTAATGCAATTCAATAAACCAAACCACCTAGTATAGCATTTTTCTGATGCTTTTCTCATGTGAACTAAATTTATATATTTACCAAGTATACTTCTCAGTATTGCATTTGTTTTATAAAGAAAAAATTGTCAGAAACTACTTAATGAAGTGAAAAGCAAAAAAAAATGAAAAAAGTTTAAACCAAATGGTGCCTGAGTACTACAAATGATGAAGTTTATGGACAAGAGGTAAGCATGAGGGTATGTACAAAAGCATATGGCTTCCTCAGAATGATGAAAGCACCTTCATTGTTGGCAATGTGGATATCTGACCATGTATCCATAGCATAGTAGTTGTAACATCACCAATTGGAGTCCATGCACCACCTGCGTTTGCTGCAATCACAACAACAGCTCCTAGAAGCCTGTGCAAAAAATCCATTAGGGAAAATGCAGTTCATTTTGAGTTAATTGATTGTTTTTTCTTATTGGGAATGAGAGCTTTTTTATTTTTTGGAAGTATGGACAACTTCTAAAATATAACATAGCTTCACTAGAATCTTATCCTTTCAATAGTTCACAAACAAAGAATTTGCAATGCCCATAGCCAGAAGTATTAGAGGAATCTCTTCTTATAAGGTGGTGAAACTCTACTTTATGGTATTAAACAAAGCTATGTTCAAGCTCCAAAACCTCCTTTGTTTCTTTCATATGATTAGTAAATGATTCTTTATGGTCATAGTAAAAAAGTTATTTTCACAAATGCAACTGCAACTGGTAAGATCAAAACTAATTTCAAAAAGCAGATACATGGTTACACATTACACAACGTTTCCATGTCTGAACTAACTTCGCAGACAAATAAAGAACTCATTTTACTTTTGAAAATCCATTATCTAAATGTGTATCAGTTATATAATTTTCAAGTTGACTAAAGAACCACGAAAATATAAAAGGTGTTCATGACATGCCTGAGAAAAATACATCTAAAGAATAAATTAGCCAAATCTCATGATAAATCCTACACTGTGATTTTATAGTAGCATAATCCAATCAAAACTAAAGATTTATATTTCAGTTCAAGTCATTCAAGAGCTGGTAAAGAAGAAACCTAAAAGAAAAAGTGGAGGCAACACTAGCAAAATTGCTGAGGCAAGATTAAAGAACCTGAAACAACCAAAGGATTTTTCCAGGCCACAACCTTGCAGGAGGCGCTTGCCAGCATTGTCTCCATCATGGATCCATCACTGACTACACTATATCCAAACTTTCTAACAATTTTTCATAATTTTTCATGAGCATGTTATCCTAACCATTCCAATGAGAAGAAATCTCAATTTTCTTAAAATTGTAAAAATCATGAAAACAGCTAGTTCAACAAATAATGTTTGTTTCATAAACTTGGGAAATTTAAGACAAGATGAGAGACAAATATCATCCAGTGTTCAAGAAAGCTTCTCATGAGATAAATTTGTTCAGTTTTGTAGTGCATACTTGCGATATTCTGACGGAGGTACTAGTTTCCTCAACAAAGAAACCATAACAATGGTAGATGTCAAGTTGTCAAGGATTGAACTAAGGAAAAATGTCACAAAGCCAACCTGCAATAACCCACAACTATTGGTCAAACACCATTGATTGGCAAGAAAAGGCAATGCAAAAACAATAAGGATGATACAGTGGTCTTAAGCAGCAAACTTAGAAGCAGAAAGATTGCCAAAATTCTCTCCAAAGAAGCATACTCAGAATAAGAAAAATGAATGACACTGAGAAAAACACACACTGGGATTAAGCAAGAATTGTCAAATGAAATATCTGTATTATTTTGTAATTCACAGACTAAACTGTGAAAAAAAAAGGGAACATTACTCTTTATATATAGAGGAAGGACCAGAGTGGTGCAATGCTTTTACCATTTTAATTATCAAGGATATAGCACTGCACTTGGCTCATTGAATAGACCAAGCAAGAAAGAATTGGACATTAGTGCATAACTCCTTACATGAAAACTTTTATAAAGAATATGATAACCTACTTAACATTTGTCTCTTAAAAAGAAAAACTATAAAAAGAATATGATAGCTTATTTAACATTCGTCTCTTGAAAAGAAAAACTATCAGCCCTTAGATAAAAGATTCATTTTAGTTAGGATTTATGATACAGTTAGCCCTTGGATAAAGATTCATTTTAGTTAGGATTTATAATGCAGTCAACAGAATATTTGGTATTTATGTATAATCATGCAATCTCAGAACTATTGGAATTTACCATAACCTCTCTAGATACTAACTAAAATAAAAATCCGCATGAATGGTCTGAATATTGGACACAAGCAAACAATACAATGCACCACACTGATTTTATGTTCTATTGTAAGTTTATATACCAAACATCTGAAAGAAAGAACTAGCAAATATAGCCAAGGCAGCCGAGCACTAACCACCCAAAGCAGAGTCCGTGGCTTTCTAGTGGTTATATTGTCAGTGACCAGCTTAAATCCTTGATGAGCATCAACAATTTCAACAATGGTCATTGCACCAAGCAAGAAAAACACAATCTCACTGACTTCTGCAGAAGCATGTGTCAACTCCGAAACGGCTATATCAGTTGAAGGCGCCTGCTCAAAAAAGTGAAAAGCCATAATTTACAACAATGTGATGGATATGGACTATTTAAAAGGGATGCAAGCATTGCAGTTGATATAGAATTGATATAAGTAATTGGAATGGTGCAGTTGATCATTGAAGGCACCAAAGCTTTTGATGCAGGACGGGTTAAATGATTGGTTATAAAGGGATGAATTTGGGCTTATACAGAGGTTAGGATGAGTAGAAACTATAGATGGTAGGCTAGAGTTGGCAAAGAATGCATTTGGAAAGCAAAAATAAGCAACAACAGAGAATAATGGGCACAGTGATGTAAACAGTACCAATGAACAGTAACGAAAATAGTAAATTTAGGATAAAATAGTTTTAAGTTTGACACCTAAACTTTCTTGGACATCACACCCAAGATCCCATGACAATACACATACGGTTAAATTGCATCACACAACTTGAAATAGCATAATTGCTGTTTTTTATTCAATAACAAAGCTTTTTGAAAGGATTACAACACTAAGTATTTATAGATTAAAACAACTCTTAGTCCTTTAAGCAAAAGACTTCAAATTAATTTGGACTCCTAAAATAAACTATAAAAAAATAAAATCCTTATAAACCAACAAAAACTCTAAAATAATAAGACATTAAAATAAACATAAAGACTCCAAAAAAAATAGAGAAGATTTTCCAGCAAAGCTAGAAATTACAAAACTGCATTTAATACCTAAAGTAATGGACCAACAACTTCATTATATAAATATACCTATAATTATAACTCTAAAGGGGCTAAAATTACTTTATAATTTTTCCAATAAATCTCATATTAAATTTAACCCTTAATTCTAAGCATGAGTCCTTGAATTTAAAGTTTTTTGTCTTCCTATTTTCCTTCAGCTTTATACATAAAAGGATAAGAATTGCTGCTTACAACTAAACTCAATGATAGGAAGTAAGATAAAAGTAAATCTAATGATCATAAAATACTATGCTTACCAACAGATTATATCTTCAGAGAAAAATTAGTCTGCTGCAAATATAGTACATGTACAATGCACTAAAATTGAAACAAAGAAATATGAATTCAATAGTTCATGGTGCAATTACCAGGAAGCGATTATCAAACAATGGTACCAAAAATTACTTCCAGGCACCATGCAATCAGTCTATGGCATCCCAAAGAGTAACCAACTCGACTAATTGCAGAAGTTATTTCAATCGATAAGAGCTGTACTGTCCCACAAGGAAATGCCAGTGGACATGATAATTAAAAGTTAATCCAAAGAAAACAAGGAGAAATAAATCAATCCATCCACACACATAAATGGACCTTCTTTATGATTCTTTTCTATTTTAATGTCATAAGCATTTAAGTTCAAATCAATCAATCAATGTACAAGTTTAGCTCTTGATGCAGTATCATTCAAACTTGTAAAATGACACTCCTGGACAGACAATATAAGTTACCAAATAATAAAAGCTTTTAATTGCTAGAAATTGTAACCTCTGCTAAAGATAGATGTGTAGGAAACCAAGAGTATGAAGTAGGAAAATGCCAAGAAATTCATGGAAACCAGAAAGCGATATCTAAATTCAAGTGACATCTGTTCTATGGCCAGTATGAAAACATACTACATCAGTAACCCAAGCAAGGAAACTTGAGGAAAGTAGAAAGTGATATCTCAGTTCAAGCCATGTCTGTTCTACAGTCTGATGAATGTGTGACACATGAGTCCCCTATGTGAGGGGCCAATAGTTAAAAAAGGAACGATATTTTTGAAGCCAAATTAGATATTACTGGTAATTGTTAAGTAGTGAATATGAATCTTACCCCAATGCTTCGTACTACCCATAAGCTTACAGCCATCAACAATCCTACTCCGCTTTTATTGAAAGCTAGAGATTCTTCAAAGATTATGCCTGCATATCCTATTGCAAAGAGTAATGCCATAGCAAGATCCTGTCTAGGCAAATTTCATCGAACCAACCGTCAAATATCATTTCATAATAGCTAGGCATGCAAGCATTTGATAAACTATCAAATCGCCCAATCATTTTGCATGAAAGAGAGAAACCTGATTGGCTGCAACCCAGGAGTGATTAATTGCTGTAGCTCCTGTTGCAGCTGCTGCAAAAACTGCAAGAGCTTTCACCAGATCAGTCTTCGGCTGGTAAGTGGTTTTGAAATCTTGTGAACTTGTTTCGTCAAGTGAACATAAAGGATCACATGACCCAGCTTCTGGGGTCAGCTCCTGATTATATGCTAAGAGTTAATATGACTTGCAACCAATAGCAAGGACAAAGAAAGATACACAATGGACACTGACAAGCATCCATAATAACTACATGGAAACGTGTCTCACATATCATTAAATTAGTTCTATACAACAAGCTACAACTTCAACCAATGACACAGTTGTTGGAATATCAAATTAAATCCCACATTGAAAGATTACAAAAATAAATACCAATATATAAACAAATAGAGAACCTTATTATAATGACTTGATTCAAATTTTTGTGGTTAAGGTGATCCAACAAAAAATATTACAAAATAACACTCTCTCCAAATTATCCAAATTACCCCTCTAATAAATTTCTTCATAGTATCAGAGCGGGTTTCCATCATGGCAAATTAAATAACTATCAAATTACCTATGGGCTGATAAACTATCAAATTATATCCCACAATGAAAGATTATAAAAATAATATCAATATATAAACAAATAGAAAAAATAAATATCAATATATAAACAAATAGAAAACCTTACTATAATGATTTAATTCAAGTTTTTGCAGTTAAGGTGATCCAAACAAAAATATTATAAAATAACTCACGCACCCTCCAAATTATCCAAATTGCTCCTCTAATAAATTTCTTCAAAAGTTCACAATTCAAAACCCCTTGAACAATTTTTACAAAATGAAGATTTCTAATTCCACAGTTTTAAGAGAAACCAATCCTCATATAGATAATTCAGACTAGTACAACATTATCTATAGCTAATATTGTTTAAATTAAAAGCATTTCATTTAAGCAAAACCAAATTCACAAACAACTTGTTAAAATCTATTAACCCCATTCTACTATAGCAAACAAGCAAATGGGTACTCTTAAAAAGTGAAGCTTCAGACAGAATGAATGACAGAAAAGAACCTGGAGTTGTTTTTCACTATTGGGTTGTTGTGCTTGTCCCTGAATTGAAGAAGAAGACGACCCTCTAGCTTTATCTTCAGCTCTAGCAAGCAGCCCATTGCCAAGTAATCTTGAACCTTTGAATCTATGTAGAGATGAGCCTAAGCAAAACTGAGAGGGAAGTGAGGATAGATAAAAGGGAGATGGAGAGTGGATAGAGTGTTTCTTGAATTGGTTCAGGGGGTGTATCCCAATCGAGAGGGTTGCCATTGCAGCTGGATTTTTGAAGAAGAAAGTTGGGGATTGAGAAAGAGAAGGAACTGTGGTTAGGGTCAGAGTTGAGCTAGTGATTGCTTTTGTTGGATTGGCAGTTGCATGGAGGTGAGATTTAGCAGTTTTTGGAGGATAAAATGAAAAATGGATATTGCCAAGGGGTCATAGGGGCTGTTGGGTGGGTTTGCCGAGGAGTATAAGCTATACTGATCAAATCAATTAAATGGTATTAAATTGATGGATGTTTTCATAGTTAGTTGATTGAAAAATAAAATAAATTGAAATTTTAATTTAATTTAATTTGTGTTTTAATTTGTGTTTTAATTTTAAATTAAATTAAATTAAAGTTATACATATAAAAAGAAAAAATATAAATATATCTTTAAATTATAGTAAAAATATCATATTAGTATTTTTTTTTCAAATAAATAAATATAGTCCTGAAATCATAAAAATAAAACAGAGCATCTTCTTCCCGTTATTTCCCTAACATATTTTTTCTTCTTCTTTTTCCTTTTTTTTTATAAATATATTTAAATATTTAAAATTTATAAAATATTTATTTTAAATTAAAAATTATAATTAAATAGTCTTGTAAAATTCACTTTATTTTGATAATTTAAAACTTAAAAAATAATTATATTTTAATTTATCATAAATTGTTTAGTTATAAATTTAATTTTTAAAAATTTTTATTTAGTTACAGAATTATAAAAATTATTATTCTCACATATAATTTCACCAAATATAAACTTAATTAATTATATATACACCCTAATCTAGATTAACAATTAACTTAATTAATTTTATTTTCGTACTCACTTATTAATAATTTAATTATCTTTAAAATATTTATAACATATTTCCTTTAAATAATTTTATTAAATAAAATTTTAATTTGAAATAATTAAATTTAAAAATTTTCACTATTTATATAATTAAAAGAATAAATAATTAAAAATATTTTATATTAAAATAGTTATAAAAAAGTGAAATACGATAAATTTATAATTATTTTAAGTGTTAAAATATTTTAAAATAATTTTTATTATATATTAAATTATTTTTAGAAAATATAAATTAAATAAAAAATATAAAATGTTACTTAAAACTACTTAACATAAATTTTAATATAAATTTCCTATAATTATTTTATTTTTTTAACTACATAAATAATGAAAATTTTTAGATTTAATTATTTTAAATTAAAATTTTATTTAATAAAATTATAAAATTATAAAATTATTTGAAGAAAATATATTATAAATATTTTAAAAATATTAAAATATTAATAAATAAATAATAAAATATAATTAATTACATTAATAATTAATTTGGACTAGGGTGTATATATATAATTAATTAAGTTTATATTTAATGAAGTTATATGTGAAAATAATAATTTTTACAATTTGGTAACTAAATAATTGTAATATCTGTCAATTTTTTTGTATTTTTATTAAATTGTATGTTTGGAGAATTAATTAATTTCAAATATGAATATTTGAGAATTTGAGAATTTCTGATTTTTCAGTTGTAGGAAATTTTGATGGTTAATGGCATATTTGGTAAAATGTAAAACATGAAAGTTAAGAGTTTATGTCTTAACTGAAATTTTGTAAAATGACTTGGTAGAATTCTGTGTGTGTGAGGAGTTATGCCTCATTGAGTAGGACTGGTATAGATTAATGTGTTTGCTAGAAATCAGTCTGTTTGAATTTACTGGGAATGACTGAGGTAGATTTAGTCAGATATGTAAACATAAAAAATGTTTCTTTGTGTGTTGCGGTGTTGGTTATAAAATTTCAGAATTTTTAAATAAGTATACCCTAGTGGAGAGTGGATTATATCAAACTTGTGCGGATGGATCTTAAGGTAGTAAGTCTGGGTGAATTTGGAGAGTCACCATGGTCAGTGTAGTTGCCTTTATGATTTGAATTTTTGATATGTTGAGCCTCTGTATGTCTATTTTAAATGGCAAAAAGAATTAGTAAGTTTGGATAATAGTAGCTCATTTGAGAGTTGGTAAAGTGTAAGTTGTCAAGGAAATGTTTCAACTTAGCAGAGTCTTGGTATGGCAAGCCAGCAAAATGCGAAGTGGCATTTTGCGAGCTGGCAATGCGAAGTGGCGAGATGAGATTGCCGAAGTGGCAATTGGTGAAGAGGCATATGCGAGGTGGCATGTGCGAAGAGGAAAGGCGAGATAGCATTATGCGAAGAGGCATTATGCGAAGAGGGAATGTGCGAAGAGGCAATCCGCGAGCAGGATTTGGCGAAGAGGGAGATAGGCGAAGCGAATTAGCAAAGAGGCGAAGAAGCATTGCTGAGGTGGCATCTGCGAGGAAGAGTTCGCGAAGAAGAACTCGCGAGGAGAGTTTGGCGAGGCAGCATATGCGAGGTGACATATGCGAGCTAGAATAGCGAAGTGGCATTGTTGGATCGATTTGGCGAGCTGGGAAGTGCGAAGTGGGATTGGCAAGCTGGCAAGCATGTTTTCTGGGGCAATGGTCTATTTAATCCTAGCAACCCAGTAGCGTTTTTCACGATTTTTCCTTTCTTCTTTCTTCGTTAAATTCAGTCTTTTCTCAGATTAGTTTCATTTTATTTTCTAAGGCATTAATACTCAAATTAATGCATTAGACTTCTAGATTATTCTATATTAAGGCAGAAATCATCAGATTTGAGCAAGAAATCTCATGAATTTCAGTGTTGAGGAAAATAAGGTAAATTTTCTTCCAAAGTTATTTTCTTTAGATTTATTTAAGTCTATGGGTTAGGATAATTAATATTGGGTACATAGAATTTATTGTAAGTGATCTGAAGTCATTAATGGTAATTAATGTGGAAGGAAATCAGAATGTTGAGGCTGTCATGAATAGTAACATGAACAGTAACTTCGAATTAAATGCAGATTTTTCTTTAAGAGATAAATAAAATTGCTGTTGGGAATTAAGAATAGAGACCCTAAGATGGTTAAATATTCAGAAATCATGTTTAATATTATTGATTTGGAGAAAACCCTAATTTTGAATATTTGGGAAAATTTCTTAGGAGGAAAAAATCAAATTAATTGAGGAGTTGGAGTTGAGCATATTGCTAAAGAGAAATTTAAGAGAAATTGTGTAAGAGGTAAATATGAACATTTCACTTGTTTCTTATCTCTTTGAAATAATATGACCAAGCATTCTCAATTTGTTCATCTATTTATGTATATATATTTATAATGTAAATGACTTGGTCAATTTTCTTGGATCAAGTTCATATGCTTCTTGCTTGTTAAATTCGATTGAATGACGATACATGTTGATGGTCTTGCGACCAATATGCTTCTTATGAGATTGATACCACATGACCCTATGGATAGAACGCTCTTCCCAATGAGAGTAAATTCATTGGTCCATAGTGCACTTTGGGAGCCCAGCTGATAGGATTTTTATCAGTGTTCCACCTAGAGGGGACCATGAGCTTTAGGCGTATGCCTGGCCAAGCATGCGTTCACGTTGAAGTAGCAAGGCTACTGATACGTATGTTATAACATGAGATCTGTTCTATCAGATGAGATTTGATAATGCCACTCTTTGTGGGCATTTTATATTCTAAATATGAACCGTGATTCGATTTGTGATATGATTTGATATTGTCAAATTATTATTATGAGCACCCTTGTTCCTTCAAGTAAAACTTATAATTCTTTCATACCTATATGTATAAATATTTATTAATGACCATGATTCGATATTCAGATTCTTGATTTATAATGTTCATATCTTACTGAGTTGAAGGCTCACTCATCTTCTGTGGATTTCAGGTGATATCATAGCTCGTGAAGGAGCTAATAGAGAAGATCCAGCTTCTTGATCCATTCTTCCAAGATGGTTCATTGTAATAATTCTTGAGATATTTTGTATGTTCATTAATTGGTACTATGACATGATATGTATTTGGGAATATATTCTAAAGTTTCGTAGTCAGTCATTGAGGATACCAATATTTTGATGTATGAATTATTACCTTATGGGTACTTTTGTTCCTTAGTGATGTGAGATGCATCTTTTGATCATTAAGGAACAAGAGAAATCTATGAAATGATAATGGTAAAGATATG
>CANXYC010446639.1:0-20667 GCA_948193065.1 Aleurites moluccanus
AAAATTATTCCTAAGTTCCCCTTTCAAGGTTCAAGTTAGGTTATAGGTAAGGTGTTACACAAACATACAAAATAAAATTAAGAACTCAATTGAGATTAAATCTTTCAATGCATATAGAAAAGATAGTAGATAAAATTAAAATTTCATCGTAATTCAAATAGCTAAACTCAAAGCAAATACATAGTGTATTTAAACAAAAACTATCTAAACTATCTAAAAAAAACTATTTCCTCTCCCCCATAAGTAAATATATGATTTTATAGGACCCTAAGTATCCCAATTCGTGCCTCTTCCAAAAAGGGATGAATGTGTAAAGGCATGGTGAAAAGATGTTGTAACTATTTGGCACAGACTGTACAACTCGGCATGGGCAGCCCCTGTAATGACTCGGCACGGACTGGACGACTCGACACTGGCAGTCTCTGTAACAACTCGACACAGATTGGACAACTCGACACACCTTGTGCCGACTCGACACCAGTCCAAAATTTTTGATCTTTGCTTGAATCATTCCTTGCTTATTTTCATGGTCCCTTTCCTTCTTCATTTTGCCCAAATTATCTCAAAATATTTGAAACATCCTACAAAACTCAAGAAAACATCAAACATACCAATTTCTAACATTGCTTAATAAAAAGACACATACAATTATACAAAACACACATAAATAAATACCTAAAAACCTATGCTATTTTGCATTATATCAAATTCTCCCATACTTAAACCTTGCTTGCCCTTAAGCAAGAAGTAAAAGATTCAAATTTTTCTTTGTCTTTTTCTTAAAATATATGTAATTCTCATCACCAAGTATCTTAATCATGAAAGGAGTATATTTAGGAAAATTTTTAACTAAATGATTATCTAATACTCAACAATGGTAAAGAGGACAAGTTTAATAGCATAAGTCTAAAAAAAAATTTCTTATCTCAATCCTATCAAGAACAAAGTCAAAATTATAAAATCAAAGTCCTAACCAAGCTTTTCTAGCCAAAATATTCATTCTTTAAGTTAGAATTTTGAAAGAGAAAATTTAGCCTTTAGGACAAGAGATTAAGCACACGCACAAACTCATCATTCTCATGGCATTTTTAGACATTTTTTTTTTCAAATAATTGTATTTTTTTTTCTAAAACATCATACATTCATTTCTGAATGAATGTAACTAAGGAGCATACTCAATTACACACAACTTACTCAAAATGCATGATGCTTTTCTAAAATAATAAACAAAATATTCAACTTATTATATATATATTTTTTGAGATTTGTCCTCATTTATTATTGAAAAATGAGTTACTCGGATTATGGTTATAGTTTCCCTTAGGCAAAATTTAATTTTGATAAAAAATCTAAGACTCAAGTCCATGCAATTTTTAGCATTAAAGCATAGCTAGAAAGTTGACTAGACAATTTTCTAACTTTGAAAATAATAATATTGAGATAAAAAAAAAAAAAAAAAAAAAAAAAAAAAAAACTAAGAAACAAATACTACATTAAACTTAAAGATTCTACCAATTGAGCACTAGAATTTCAATTAGTCAATTTTTATTTAATGGACTCCCTTCAATTTCAAGATTAACTTAAGTAAAAAACTTACTAATTTATGAGAAAACTCTGACAAAGAATTTTTCAAAACAAAATGGGAGATAATGCAAAATATCCAAACTCACAATAATGCATGAAAGAAAAACAAACACACTGTTACACCCCCAAATCCAGTGGTGCGACGGTCCTAGTGCAAGGGTAGACTTAAGTCCACCATAAACCCGTAGAACTCACAAATCATGAATCTCATCATCATTATATCAATTACAACATATTATGTTATCATACCATGATCATTTCTATACATTCAATTAAGCATCAATCATATCTTTCTATTATCATTTCATAGCTTTCTCTTGTTCCGTAATGATCAAAAGATACATCTCACATCACTAAGGAACAAGAGTACCCAAAAGGTAACAATCATACATCAAAATTTACTAGTATCCTCAAATGACTAGCTACGGAGCTCTACAGTATACTCTCATTACATATTGTGTCATAATACCATTAAATGAATATACAAAATATCTCAAAAGTTATTAAAATGAAACTTCTTGGGATAAACAAGTCAAGAAGCTCGATCCTCCCTATTAGCTCCCTCACGAGCTATGCTATCACCTGAAATCCACAGAAGAGGAGTGAGCCTTCAACTTAGTAAGATATGAACATTATAAATCAAGAATCTGAATATGGAATCATGGTCATGAACAAATATTTATACATATAGGTATGAAAGAATCATAAGCTTTACTTGAAGGAACATGGTACTCATAATAATTTGGCTATATCAAATCATATCATAGATCAAATCATGGTTCATACTTAGAATATAAAATGCCCACAAAGAATGGCATTATTGAATCTCATCTGATAGAACTGATCTCAGGTCATATCATACGTATCAATAGCCTTGCTACCTTAACGTGCACACGTGTTTGGCTAGGCATGCGCCTAGAGCTCATGGCCCCCTCTAGGTAGAACACTGATAAAAACCCTATCAGCTGAGCTCCCAAAGTGAACAATAGACCAATGAATTTACTCTCATTGGGAAGAGCGTTCTATCCATGGTTCATGGGGTTTCAATCTCATAGGAAGCATATTGGTCGCAAGACCATCATCATATATCATCATTCAAATCGGTTTAACAAACAAGAATCATATAAGCTTTATCCAAGAAAAGTGATCAAGTCATTTATATTATATATACAAATATATATATATGAATGAACAATTTAAAGATGCTAGGTCACATGATTTTAAGAAACAAGAAAAAAATAAATGTCCATACTGACCTTGACACAATTTCTCTTGAAATTTCCTCTAGCAATTTCCAACTCTAACTCTTCAATCAAATTGATTTCTTCCTCTTAAGAAATTTCCCCAAATATGCAAAATTAGGATTTTCTCCAATTCAATAATATTTATCATGATTTCCTAATAATTAATTATCTTAGAATCTCTATCCTTAATTCCCAACAATAAATTTTATTTATCTCTTAAAGAAAATCTGCATTTAATTTCGGAGTTACTGTTTATGTTACTATTCATGACAGCCTCAACATTCTGATTTCTCCCACATTAATTACCATCAATGACTTCAGATTATTTGCAATAAATTCTATATGCTCAATATTAATTATCCTAACCCATAGACTTAAATAAATCTAAAGAAAATAACTTAAGAAGAAAATTTATCTTATTTCCTTCAAACTGAAATTTCTGTGATTTCTTGCTCAAATCTGATGATTTCTGCCTAAATTTAGAATAATCTAGAAGTCTAATGCATTAATTTGAGTATTAATGCGTGAGAAAATAAAATGAAACTACTCTGAGAAAAGACTGAATATTAATGAAGAAAGAAGAAAGGAAAAAAAATCGTGAAACGCTACTGGGATTGCTGGATTTAAATAGACCACTGCCCAGAAAAGCACGCTTGCCAGCCCGCCAATTAGTCTTGGCAAAGCTACCTCGCATAAGCCAGCTTGCCATTTCAACTTCGCATTTCCCAATTCGCACATTCCAGCTCGCCAACTTAATTCGGCAATGCCACTCCGCTAATCCAGCTCGCATATGTCACCTCACATATGCTGCCTCACCAAACCCTCCTCGTGTACTCTTCCTCGTATATGCCACCTCGGCAAACTGCCACTTCGCACATTCCCTCTTTGCACAATGCCTCTTCGCATAATGCCACCTCACCTTTCCTCTTCGCCAAACCTCTTCACACATGCCACTTCACATATACCTCTTTGTCAATCTCACCTCGCCACTTCGCCATTGCCAGCTCGCAAAATGCCACTTCACATTTTGCCGGCTCGCCACACCAAAATTTTTCTAAGTTAAAACCTTTTCTGAACATCTCACACTTAGCCAGCTCGCAATTGATCTACAATTATCTAAACTTACTGATTCTTTTTACCACTTAGAATAAATATGCAGGGTCACAACATATCAAAATTTCAAATCATAAAGACTAACACACAGACCATGGTGACTCTCCAAAGGTCACCCCGACTTACTGCCTTAGAATCCATCCGAACAACTCTGAGAAAATCTACTCTCCACTGAGATATACTTATCCAAAAATTCTGAAATTTTATAGCCATCATCACAACACATAAAAGAACATTTTTTATGTTCACACCTTTAGCTAATTCTATCTCAGTCATTCCTAGTAAATTCAAGCAAACACTGACTTCTTGCAGAAACATTCAACCAGACCAATCTTACTCAAATAAACATAACTCATCACTTACATAGAATTTTTCCAAACCATTTTACAAAATTACAGTTAAGACATAAACTCACAACTTTCATGTTTTACACTTTACCAAATTATATTTTTAAGAACATGCAATTAATCTCACAAAATCCTGCAACTGTAAAGATCAAGATTTCTGAAAATTCTCAACATTCACATTGAAATTAATTAATTCTCCAACATACAAAATTAATAAAATTACTACAAAAATGGCAGATATTACACACACAAACAAACAAAAATAAATAAAAACTAACTAAATCCTCCCTCATACTTAAAAATCCACATTGTCCCGAATGTGAATCCCAACAATATAGGAAAGGATAGGGAACTTCCCTCAATCTTCCGATGGAGATGGTGGCGGAGACCGGATGGTATAGTCGAAATAGTGAAAAAATTGATTCAGTTTGTACTCTATTCGATATTGACGACGCTCCATTTACTGATTCCTAGTCTCCATTATAGTCATTTGGTGTTGCATAGTCCTTTGGTTCTCCAAAATCTCCTCTAAAATGTGAATGTCCTTGTTAGAGGGACCACTTGCATCACCTTGTTCATGCATTGTAGGTGGCAATTCAAAAGCAAGTGGCTCTTTATGGCTAGCCTCCTTCCTATTACTTTGCTCCTCATCGTCGGATTCTTCCTCCAATAGGGCCAACAAACTTACTTCTTATTATGTATGCACCACATCAAAAATAACTCTTGAGTAGACACTCTATTGAATTTAGACTTGTTAAATATCACACATGCAAGCACCTTGTGCATTAACCAAAATTGAATGTCTTTAATGAACATGGTCTTCCCCTTTTTAGGTTCAAATGGAGTTTGCAAATCAGTTAAAAAGGTCCAAAATTCATTAATTTTAAAATCTTTGAGAACATCACATTTTTCATTCTTTTTAAAGCCAAACACCCTATACATAATATTATAAGTAAGTTGGTGTTTGTGCCCTAACATACAAAATTCCAGAATTTGTGAGTTATTTTTATTAATGTCCAAGGTGGTGTAAAACTCATGTGTTAACTCTTCATAGGAGTATTCTTCCATGGAAACAAATTTTCTAAGACCACATGTAGTCAAAAGTTGATGAAATGCATCTTCCATACCTATATTTTGAAGTAAAGAAGAGGGAACATACTTACAAGGCACAAGGTCTCTAACCTTGATTGTAGAAAATTTTGAACCTTCCTCATGGGATTGAATAGGAAATATTGCTTTATAGATGAATCCAAGTCCTCCTCTTGATACTCCTCATATGGTCTTGAAGAGGTTGAGCCCTTTGTTTTACCCATTATGAGAGTTTGTAGAGAATAGAAGAAGAAGTGTATAAAAGAAGTAGTTGGGAAAGTAGAGGTTTGGAATAAATAGAAATAAAAAGTAGAAAAAATAAAATAAAATAAAATAAATAAATGAAAGTTGGTTGTTCTCTTGAGTGAAGAATGGGAAAGAATTATAAAAATTATGGTTGTGACTTGTATTTTAATAGGTTAAGGAGAGTAGGGTGTAAGGTTGATGGGAAAGGTTGTGACTCTTGGGAAGAGTTGTGTTCATTTGGGGAAGAGGGACATGTCTTTTCTCTATTTGAAATTTAAAAAGATGTAAAAATATTATGTGTCTTAGAATTGGTTTAAAATTATAAATAAAAAAAAAAATAAAAGAATGTGGTAATTTAAGGAAAATAAAACTGAAAATTAAAATGAAGTGAAAATTTAAAATCTGGGTCTGCTGCACATACTGAGTCGGCACGGACTGAAAGAGTCGGCACGTGGTATTTCTATAATGAGTCGATACAGGGAGGCACGACTCGGCACCTTGCTACATTGTTATGGTCTATAGCTTGACCATAAATTTTAAACAAAGGAAAATTAAATTAATAAAATAAAATAAAAGAAATAAACAAAGACTAAAACGATTTTTCACTATCCTAAGTTAATAAAAATTCTAATCAAAATTCCTCGTCAACGGCGCCAAAATTTTTGGTGCGAAATTATTTATATACCCTAGTCCTTAGGACTTAGTATAGAGTGAGTGGGATGTTAAATTCAGGGAATTTGAGAGGATTTTGTATTAACTAAATAGATACTAAGATGGATAGTCAAACAATATTAATAAGAGATTGGTTTCTAAACTAAATTCAATATCTATTATCCTAATTAATGAATAATTAAAGATAATTATTAGAATTACAAATCAGAATTGATTCTATCTATAAAAGTTATATGCATGCAAAGATTGGAGAAAATGACCTAATGTTCTTAAAAATAATTCTCATTGTCAATTAAAAGTACTTTGATCTAGAATCTATAAGCATTCTCATGTAATTATAGAGATAGAACAAAACCATCAAGTTCCATGTCATTTCTTTAACCCCTTAGGGAGGATTGTTTGTCTCCAAATACTTTCCTATCCCTAAGTAACTTCAATTATATTTTCACCAAATTATCCCAACTCTCGTTGTGAATAAATTGATAAACAAGTTATATATGGTGATCAAACATACGCAACAAAATTAAGAACTCAATTGAGATGAAATCTTTCAATGCATATAGAAAAGATAGTAGATAAAATTAAAACTTCATTGCAATTCAAATAACTAAATTCAAAGAAAATACATAGTGTTTGTAAACAAAAACTATTTAAACTATCTAAAAAAACTAAAAAACTATTTAAACTATCTAAAAAAACCTATTTCCTCTCCTCCATAAGTAAATACATGATTTTATAGGACCCTAAGTGTCTCAATTCGTGCCTCTTCCAAAAAGGGATGAATGTGAAAAGGCATGGTGAAAAAGTACTATAACTACTCGGCACGGGCAACCCCTGTAACGACTCGGCATGGGCATCCTCTGTAACGACTCAGCACGGATTGGACGACTTAGCACAGGGAGCCTCTGTAACGACTCGGCATGGGCAGCCTCTGTAACGACTCAGCACGGATTGGACGACTCAGCACAGGGAGCCTCTGTAACGACTCGGCACTAGTCCAAAATTTTCCATCTTTGCTTGAATCATTCCTTGCTTATTTTCATGGTCTCTTTCCTTCTTCATTTTACCCAAATTATCTCAAAATATTTGAAAACATCCTACAAAACTCAAGAAAACATCAAACATACCAATTTCCAATATTACTTAATAAAAAGACACATGCAATCATAAAAAACACACATAAATAAATACCTAAAAACTTATGCTATTTTGCATTATATCAGGTTGTTATATGTAAATACTCATCTTTGACTGACAGCTCGAAAAACCTATACATCAAACCCCCTGCAAACACAATTGACAGTTTCAACCTATATATAAGTATTTTTAGGTTACTTTATTGTCTTTTTGAACCCCCTAGTTTAAGTCAATTGACGATGTTCAATGCCTATACATTGATTGAATTGGGGTCCTTTGCCGTAGGATTAGAATTGTTGATGAATTGGACGTTAATATTAGATAGGCCCACTACAGAATGCAAACAAGAATGGGCTAAGGTTCAAATGAAAGCCTAAAATATTACAAAGGTCCACATCAACAATAATAGTTCAGAATTGAACGCAAGATTATGGCCCAATATCTTTGATTTTGCTCTATAACGCCATGTGGTTCGATGCATGCCCTCATTTGGTTGAGAAGCGATTCATTATCTTTAGAATCATGTTCTAATGTTCCAGAGTTTGAAAATATAAATAAAATATTTCATCTTTAATTTGTCTTTCTATAGACTTACATACAAGAAACCTGACTTTTTCCACTTCAATAACACTTTTTATCTTTCTGAATTGATGATTGTCACACGTAAATATTTACCTTTAATTGACCGCTCAAAAGACCTATACATCACCCTTGCAAACACGGTTGATTGTTCCAGCCTACATACAATTATTTTTAGGTTACTTTATTGTCTTTTTAAACCCCTAGTTTAAGTCAACTGACGGTGTTCAATGCCTGTAAATTGATTGGATTGGGGTCCTTTGCTGTGGGATTAGAATTGTTGTCAGTATACTTTTACTTTGAGTTCTGAGCCATTATACTATAACAAGGATCCACTTTAAAATAATCAAAACATATTTGTATTGCTTTATTTTGGACTTTTTGAATTTTGTGCAAACATCTTTTTGGCATGCCCAGTGAGACCCATTTGTTTTGAATAATAATTATGGCTAAGAACAACAAGAATGTTGGCAAAACTCTTGAAGCAGGTGACACAAGCAAGACATCTGTTAACATAGCAGGTGACCCTTCCCACAAGGAGGTGGCCGAATGAAACCAAGTTGATCCTGATTATATTCGGCGACCAATGCAACCGAGGGCCACTACCTTGAGTATGTCTGATCATTGGTCTATTGTGGACAGAGTAGCCTAAGAAAATAATGACTTTTTATGGGCATGATTCAGTAAATTGCTACTGTCATGAGACCGATGGTGGATGAGAATCGGATCGTTCAACGAACAATAGACATATCGTTGGATTGATTCATAGCATCCCTGACACATTTTACCGAACTTATAGAGGGCAGAAATGATGATATAGTAGGCAGAAGGAACTTTGTTGATCAGTCCAGAAGGCATGCCCCGAATTATAAGGAAGAATTACAGTACGATGAGGCAAATATCTTGAGCCGACTTGATAGAGAAGAGGAGCATCACAAGGATTTTCTGGCTGGATCCCGAGCTAATCCAAGTAATAACAATCCATTATATAACCCAGTACCAATTGATGTGTACTTCAGGAGAGATGATCCCTTAGATCCCTGAGGGCATGAACAAAGGTTGAATTATCGGCCTGCGAATATGAAATTTGGTGGTCATAATACTTGGGACCACCCAGGAGAAAATGATACTCCACTTATTGATAATGAATTGGTCAGAGCTTTGAGAAGGATAGGAGTTGAATTTTGAGATAATGCTCGGCCAATCTACATGAAACCATATCCGAATTGGATTGACTTAGTGTATCCTTTCCCTAGAGGATACAAGATCACAAAGTTTATACTTTTCTCAGGAGAAGATAATTCAGGCACTATGGAGCATATATTTCGATTCACGCGCAATGTGGTAAAGTTTCGAAAGAATTTCTTAAAGTTGCGATTATTCAAAAATTCCCTAACAAGGTTGACCTTTACTTGGTACACTAATTTAAGGTCAGATTCCATTACAACCTGGGAATATATGAAAGAGAAGTTCATACCGAGTTTTATAGAACTCTCATACCATTACACTGGGTGATCTGACAAGAACAATTCAAATGCTAGAAGAATCGGCCAAGAAGTATGTCACCTGATTCAAAAAAACAAAGGCATATTACAATGCCAACATATCAGAAGCCGAGCTAGTCAATTTAGCCTTTAGTGGTATGAATATTGCAATCAGGGAGCACCTTGAAGGCCACCGATTCCATGATTTTTACAATTTACTTAACAGAGTCAACAACTAAGAGAGACTGTTAAAGGAGAAAAACCAGAGGAAAGCGTCATCAAGGGGCACCTATTATAGGGATCCTCTTGAAATTACTGTTGTTGAGTAAGATGATTGTTCCTTGAAGTTAGATGAAGAGATATGTCTAACTAAACTGAAAGCTGGGGTGGCTACTCATTTGATTTGAATAAGGCTGATGAAATATTTGACTGTTTGTTGAAGGATAATCAGATTACCTTATCGTTCGGTCATATTATCCCACTAACTAAAGAAAGAGCCAAGAAAGACTATTACAAGTGGCCCAATTCTTACTGACACCAAAGAAACATTACATTGTGTTCCACAATGTAATTAATAAAGCAATACAAGATGAAAGATTGGCTTTCCAAGGCAAAGCCAAAGCTCTTTTAGAGACCAATCCATTTCCAAAGGCCCCAATTAAAGCAGTTGATATAAAACATGATGGGTGTGAAAATCCCGAGGGCAGGTTTTGTGAGGCCGACATCAGTTGATAGGCCTAAAGAAATGGTCGAGTTGCAAACCAAAACTGAAGGTAAAAAGCAAGTTGCAGCAAAGCTACAGACCAACCAATCGATTGGAATTACTAAAGGGGCAAAGGTATAGAAATCAAATGCCTGTATTACTTGTCCTACTTGCCTCAAACGGCTTCGCAACAGAGATAAGAGACCAAACAAACACAAAAGAGGGAGTGGAAAGATGTGGCTATGCGAGACCGAACTTATTGGCTGGGTCTTTAAAACATTGATCAACCAAGGGAGCCCAAGACTTTCAAACCTAAACCTCAACACACTGAGAGATAAGAGGTGCATAAACCTAATAAGTGATATGTCTTTAAAAGGCTCTGCTAGAGACAAACCAATAGGCTGGCCCTCATAAAGACTCAAAAAAGGAGATGGCAAAAACATAGACAAGCTGAAAGGACTATACAGGTAGAAGCAACTCAAATGTCCAAAGATGACATCAGTTATGAGGCATATCAAGTTGAGCATATTGCCCAGGTAAAAGAAAGGCTTTGGGTTAGAGACGAGAGGTGCCTAGCAGAAGCAGATGAGCTGTTGAAGAAGGATCAGAAAGGAAGTGTTGTTCTAACAGCAAAAATATTTCATTCTGATGGCAAACCTAAGTCGTATGAAATGGAGGAATCTGGCTCGGGCTTGAAACAAAGGAGAGTCTGGGTTCCTAAGAAAAACAATAAGGTTGAGTCATCTAACAAAGGAAAAGGGAAAGTTAGCATAAATGTGGTGAGTTTTTTGCCTTTGGATTTTTTACCAAAGCCCAAGCAGTTGTCTGCTTTAGATGGGGATGTTCTGGAAATCGAGCCTTCTGATGACAATGATATGAAGGTTTGGCAGTCTATAATTATTTAAAAACCACTCAAGAGTTTAACAAATCATATTTGGCCTCTTTACATCAAGGACAAGATTAATGGAATTATTATAAACCGAATGTTGGTTGATAATGGAGCAGGTGTGAACATTTTACCTCTTTGAATATTGAAAAAGCTCGGCCTCGGTAAAGATGAATTAGAGAAGGTCGATATTGTGATGACTAATTTCACTGGTGGGGAGACCATGGCTGAAGGATTTCTTCTTGCTTAGTTGAAGGTCGGTAGGGAGGTCCAGACGAAAGGAATGTTTATGGTGGACATAAAGAGCAACTAAAACATTCTTCTTGGCCAAGATTGGATCCATTCCAATGGGTGTATTTCCTCCTCGATACACTAGAATTTAATATTATTCAGGAAAGGATATGTAGAGATTGTGCATGCATATTAGAACTCCTTTCAAGAGGAAGTCCAAATGACCGATGCAATATTCTATGAATCTTAGACGAGGGTGACAAAGTTTATGTCTAATAGCGAGAAGTGTTACAGAAAAGCCATATGAGATGAACTCATCAGATCAACCTAGAATCCTGGCAGAGGAGCTATTTCGGTCAACTTTGAGCCATAGCACAAAAGGGGAATTAATGTCGTCAGAAAGCAAAAGAGAATGCTAGAGCAAGATTCTCAATCTTGTTTATTGACATAATATTGTCATGCCGAATACATCTATGAACATGAAAAACAAGATCTTTCGGCCCAGTTGTAGATTACGGACTTGAAACTAGCCTTCCTTAAGGACGAACCAACAAAAGTACAAGACCTACTGAAAGAAATTAATATGGGCACTGATGAAAAGGTTCGACCTTTGTTTATTAGCACAAAACTCAATGTGGAGTTCGAGGTGAAACTAATCACCTTGTTACATGAATTCAAATATTGCTTTGCTTGGGATTATAATGAACTACTAGGTTTGGGTTAAGAACTTGTGGAACATCAGCTACCGATTAAGCCTATCTATAGGTCGTTTAAACATTCCATACATAGAATGTCCAAAGAAGTTGAGGAGTTGGTGCGTGAAGAGATCAAAAGATTTTTGGATGCAGAGTTTATCAGGATGACCACATATGTTGAGTGGTTGTCAAACATAGTTCATTTTATAATGAAAAATGGCAAATTGAGGATTTGTGTGGATTTCAAGAATTTGAACTTGGCTATACCGAAAGATGAGTACTTGATGTCAATTTCAGATATGACGATAGATGTTACCGCATGCAACCAAATATTAAGCTTCATGGATGGGCATTCGGGTTATAATCATATCAAGATAACCGAGGAAGATGTTACTAAGACTGCCTTCAGGTGTCCAGGGCCAATTAGGGCATATGAGTGGGTAGTTATGCTATTCGGTCTAAAGAATACTAGGGCAACATATCAATGAGCCATGAATATCATCTTTCATGACATAATCTATAAGTTAATGAAGGTGTACATTAATGATGTAGTGGTTCAGTCTTCTTACTAAGCAAGAAGAACAATAACTTATCGATCTTCGTAAATCTTTTGTACTGATGAGGGAGCACAATCTAAAAATGAATCCGTTGAAATGTGCTTTTGGGGTATTCGCTGGTAACTTTTTGGGGTTTTTAGTGCATCAGCGCAGCTTGGAAGTTGATAAGAACAAGGCTAAATCCATAATTGAAGATAAGCCACCGCAAACTAAGAAAGAACTCCAAAGGTTGATCGGCCAAATTAACTTCTTGAGAAGATTCATAGTAAACACAGTTAGGAAGCTATGGTCTTGGCGAATTTTATTGAAAGTAAAGAATGATGTTGAGTTTGTCTAGAATGAATTGCGTCAGGTCATGTTTGACGAAATAAAGGCATACTTGACCAAGCCTCTGGTGATGACTCCTCTAAGACGGAACCAACCATTAATCCTATACATTTTGGCTTCAAATTATATAGTTTGTAGTATGCTTGCTTAAGAACAAGACGGTTTTGAATGGGTTGTGTATTATATGAGTAAAAGTTTGAGAGCCAAAACAAGATATACAGCAATAGAGAAGTTGTGTCTGGCTTTGTATTTCTCTTGCATAAAGCTTCAATACTACATGCTGCCAGTGGTAGTACTTATTATTGGCCAAACTAATATCATCAAATATTTCCTTTCTTAGCCTTTCCTAAGGAATGAGTTGGGGAAGTGGGCAATAGCATTATCAAAGTTTACACTCACTTATGTTCCCCATAAAATAATTAAGGGGCAAGCATTAGTCGACTTTTTAAAGCATCACCCAACCAAAGAAGAACCCTAGCTGAAAGTTAATTGTTTATTTAGTAATTCTTGGCAGATGTGGCTTGATGGTTTAAAAACGTCTAGTTCAGCTGGGGCTAGAATTTTTATGACTTCTCTTGAGTCATTAGTATAAAACTGGGATTCGTGTTAGGATTTCCATGCACCAATAATCAATCTGAGTATGAAGCACTATTAATCGGATTAGAAATCATGACTGAACTGAGAGTGAAATCGGTGGATGTAAAAGGAGATAAAGCAATTTCCAGTGAGTTCTGGTGTGAATCTCTAGCATTGCAACCATATTGCAATAAAGCCGTGCATTTTTTAGATGGGTTTGAACACTTCTCCCTAGAATATTATTTGCGTACCAAGAATGAAGAAGCAAATCAGGTAACACAAGGAGCTTCGGGTTATCTGGCTTGGTTTGTAGAAGTACCTTTGGAGTACAGGTCAATTTTGGTTTTATACATTAAGGATTTGGACCGGCTTGAGCATCAAGTGGATAGGCCCTAAGGAATCTTCACAATAGATTTAGACTAAGATTAGAGAATTGAACTGATTAAATATCTATAGAATTCATCCTTGGAGGTAAGCCATAAAGTAAGACTCATTGTCCCGAGGTTTTGGCAGGATAATAGGGTTCTTTAACCAAAACATCCGGAAAATAAATTAATATTGTATCTCGGCCCAAAGAAATCCATGCTTGTAATGGCGAAATTCATGAAGGAGCAGTAGGAGCACACCAGTCAGGATGGTTAATGAGACAGCTATTAGAGCAATATGGATACTGGTGATCGACCATGTAAAAAGATTGTATCAGATATGCCAATGGATGTGAAGCCTGCCAAAAACATGGACTAATACAAATCTTACCAGCTGATAAGCTACATTCGGTCATTAAACCTTGGCCATTTAGAGGGTGAGTTGTTAATGTGATTGGAAAGATTTATCCACCGTCTTTGAAACAATATTTTTTTATCCTTGTAGCGATCGACTACTTTTCAAAGTGGGTGGAAGCCATCCTATTAAAGGTAGTAAACCAACAGTCGGTCATTCGCTTCTCCAATGAATTCATTCTCCACCGAAGCAGTCTACCAGAATCTATCATGACAGATCAAGATATTATTTTCCTGGGGGAAGAAGTCAAAGCATTTTGCAAAGAATATGGGATTCAATTGATACATTCTACCTCGTATTATACGTAAGCTAATGGATAAGCCAAAACCACTAATAAGGTGATCAAGCTCAATATACAAAACATGGTATGAGGATAACCTAAGAATTTTGCATGAGATACTCTCAGAAACTCTATAGGCTATTCAGACTACTTTGAAGACAACTATAAGGGCAACACCTTACAAGCTTATGTATGGTCACCATGTTATAATCCCAGCCGAACTTAATGTCAGATCTTTGAGGAAGAGCTAACAACCGATCAGTATACTCAGGCTATTCTCAAGGAATTGGATGACCTTGATTTTGAGAAGCTTGTAACTTTAGACAAGATCCAGGCTCAGAAAAGAAGAGTCGAAAGGGCTTACAATAAAAGAGTTCAGCCAAAGTATTTAAAGACCGGAGACCTAGTTTGGAAAGTGGTATTACCAATTGGCCATAAGGACATGGAACTGGGAAAATGGTTAGCAAATTGGGAAAGTCTATTTGTGGTAAAAGAAATCAAGAGGAATGGAGCATACAAGTTGTCAGATCTAAAAGGAAAAGAACATGATCAGTTTATAAATGGAAAATACTTGAAACCCTACATTCCATCCATTTGGGAGGGAATAGACTGATCCTAATTTCTATCAAAAGAGTTGTAATTAATCTTATTTTGGTTATTTAGCTGAACCATGTAAATATTTTGTATTTTCGGCCCACCAACAACCGATTCCTATTTAATATATTCATTATCGGTTATAAAAGTCGATTTCTCTAGCAACTTGTGCAAATTTTTGTTTCTTTGTTTAAGCCAATTATTTTCATTTCATTATTTCGGTTATTTGTTTAAGCTGATTGTTGTTAAAAAGAAAATGAAAGCTACATACATAGATTATATCAACGACAAGATATAAATGCAACTCAACCCCTTGCCCGTTAAAATAAATAAATAAATATATATATATATATATATATATATAAAGAACTAGCCCTTTGACCACAAAAACAAAATATTCAAAAAGGTTAGGCCCATGGCTACCAAAACAATTCAAAGTAGCCCGAAGGGCAAATTTACTTAAAGATTACAAAAAGGAGGGAAGGGGGTCAAAAGCACAAAAGACTGATCAGAGCTTCTAGAAAATATCCTTAAAACTCTTGGTCACTTCTTTTAGGCTCTTCTTAGCATTCTTTACTTGAAGCTCTAGGGACTGAACTTCCTGAGAGGAACTATCATGCTCAGCCTTGGCTTTTTTAGCATTTGCCTTAATGGCCTCAACTTCTTGGGCATGATAGTTTTTTTTGCTTCTCGACTTCAGAAAGTTGTGCTTTGATTCTGCAAAACTTGGACTCCAAGTATATGCGTTGCTCGACCAACTTCTTCCATTGTGCAACAGTGCTAAGATCGATCTTTTTCAATTGTTAAAAGAACTTGTTAGATTCAATCACTCGGTTTGACACCTATCAGTGGCAAGAGATTAATCCATCAACTAATCGATACTTGGATTCCAAGTACCCGATCAATTATTGCTTTAATCCCAATAGACACATGATGGTCTATTGCATGAGTGGAAAGGAAAACCAAAGCCTCACGAGCTGACTTGGCAGCATCATTATCAATTAAGAAGGAAGAGTCGATGTCTTTAAGATTATTTAATGTCTTCAAATAGGCTCAGATCTGATCAGCCAAGGGATCAACTTCATGGTTAACCTCAATGTCTTTCACAGTAGCCTTAGTGGGGGTAGGAACCGGCTCAATCTCCATTGGGGAGCTATTAATGGTAGAAAAGAATTTGTCAAGCTCATCCCAATTATCCTAAAAAGAAAGAGGTTATGTGGGTGAAATGGACCTATAAAGAAATATATAAGTGTCGGATTTACCATTCCAGTGCCTTGCTTAACCGGCTCGAGTTGATAATTTACAATCTACTCTGTCAAGTCCTTAGTCTCCTGGGACTGCACCTTAGGATAGGTGCATTCAGCAGTTGGATCACTCTTAGCAGAGGAAGTGGATTGAGCCGATCCATGGCTAGTTTCTTTAAGAGAAGGCGGAAAAGCTTGTGATGATGGCAGAGAAGGGTGCTTAACCTTTAACTTATATTGGATCTTTGGTGGAGCACTGGATTTCGAGGTACCCTGCAAACAACAAATCGGTCAAAATCACAATCAAATTTGTAAAGTTAAAAGAGGTCGATTGGTATCAGAAGGATTGAATATGTAAAAACTTAGAAGAGTTCGATTATTCACCTTAGTCTTTTGTTTCTTACTAGGTGGATTTTGGGAAGTTGACTTTGGCACCTCGTTAAGTATGCCCAGAATCACAGTAGGCTCAGTTTCTACAAATAGAAAGAAAAGTTAGTTAGCCGAGTAAAGTAATAGACAAAAAGGGTGAAAAATATATAACCGAATGAGATTATCTTTGTTTAGAAGATCAGGAATAATCCATTAGATATGATTCAGCTAGTCATCTAGATAAGAGCCAGCCCAAGTAGACTTGTTCCTTTTTCTCTATTTAGCTCTACTAATCGGTGGACTCGCTATGTCAATTGGAGCGTTAGGAATTTTTAGCCATTTGATATGAGGGACTTTGACTGGGATCTATCCTGGGTAGATAGCTAATGTTTTATATGAGTTTCGACAATCTTGGAGTAAGGCATCTTGGCAAAGATTTTTTGCCTCTCCTTAGCTAACTTCTGTCTATTTGCCAAAACTTTTATATTTTTCTCTGTCTAGATTTCCCTTTGAACTTCTTTGACTTGCCGAATCACCTCGTTTGTCTCAATGTAGTTATATTTAAAACCATAAAATTTTTTGAAAGTTATGATTTCACGCTTGTAAGTACCTTTGGTTTTGGCTGATACTGATTCATGCATAGCATAAAATGAGCAGGTGTCAAGTACAATTCGTTTAGATAATTTCAGATGAGGGGTAAAGTCTTACATCTCCCATATTACATCAACTGGATTTTCCATTCTTTCATTTTTTTGGTCATCCCACCAGGACAAATAGTCATCATTACAGTCTGAAGTGACCAAAAGATCATCCAAGACTATAGTGGCCACCCGCTCTCGATTCAAAGCATTTATCTCAGAGATAATATTAGTACTAGTGAGTGGGCAATTCAAAGTCCCAACGTTGAAAGAATAGGCTAAAAGAAAAGGTAAGGATTGAAACAAATAGATTTTCTTGGCACATAGGTTTGGGTGGTAAACTTTTACCCCACGCTTTGAGTCAACACTCATGCTGGTATGAAGATCACGTGCTAGCATAGCACTAGCCCAAGACTCGGCCCACTCTTCAAGAGTAAATTCTTCCCCAACCATTATTTGTGCATACTAGAAATGAGTCCACCTAGGGCCAAATTGAATGGGTCTAAATGGGCAAAATTTGGAATATGGCCTTTGTTTGGTGGAGTAGAAAAAAGAGAAGACTTGATGGAAAGATCAGTCTTTAAAAGTAAAAGTCTTCGCCCATTCACTATAACAAGGTAAAGATTTGGAAAGTGGAGTAGGAGTAACATTATCGAGCTCTGGAAAATAAGCCATGAGCTAAACTTGGACCATCCATAAAGTATAGGATATTGTCTCGAATGACAAAGACTCACCTCCATAGAGAAAAGAATGGATGGACCGATAGACATGAGAAAGAAAATAAGAACTGAGAGAAAGTTTTCGGCCTTGAGCTAAGGCCACAACCAAATTTAAGTGTTCTTTAATGACTTTCATTGAGGCTGTGTAAAACACAAACTTGCACAACCAATATAAAAGAAAAGCCACTTGTTCGGGGTAGGGTCAAAAGATCGGTTCAATGAAAGGAAATTATTGTAATTACAATCATTTTACTGAACAAAATGTCAAGGTCAAAAAGGTCGACTTATAAAGCAGCATCAACCGAATCATTCAAAAGAGGAATGCCAAACAAAGCGGCCAAGTCAAATAAGGTAATGGATATGGCCCCAAACTAAAAAGTAAAAACATTGACTCGGGTAGACCAGAACAATAAAGCAGGAAATAATAACTGCTTATAAAATGAAATTCAATCAAAAGTAAAGTTTATAAAAGACTCGATACCAAGGGAACTCCATTCATCAAAAAAGGTAGGAGCTAAACGTTTATAACACTATAAAATCAATTGGAATAGTGGGCCAAAATCGAAGAGATTTTATTTGTGTCCAGGAGTGCAAGTAATTTTTTCGGTTAAAACTAGGGGCTGAATGTTTACCATATAAAAAGTGCTCAAATGAATTACTCTGACTAGTAAGAATCGGCCCTAAGATATAGTTACTATCAGAAGGAACAAGTACCTATAGGTTGATTGAGTCGGTCGATTTATTGATGTTATTGAAAGCTGCTTGTGGAGTCCCAGCTTTAGATTATTTTAATTTTTCCATTACTTATCGATCTAAAAAGAACCGATTAAGAAAAAAATAGTTAATTAACAAATATTCTCAAGCAAATGGATCAAATTAAGAAAAATAAAGAGATCAAAAGAAAAATTGGGAAATTGAGGAACTTGTCTAGGAAGCCGATAAACACAGAGGAAGAAATTGAAGGTAACTTGAGAGAGTTGTAAAACGAGTGAGAAGTCTCAAGAAAACAAAAGCAAAAAAAATGAGTAAAGAAAGTTCACTTTAATAGCGGGGCTTTAAGGCATTTGAAAAGACTAGGACTCTTTGGTTTCTCACTGATGGTAGAGTATTTGTCTCTTTGGTTTCCAACTACATTCAAAGTTCTTAAGTGACTTTTCGGTTACTACCTAGTTGTCATAAATGAAAAAGGCCAGTGTTCACAAGGTGCAACCCTTTATCTTCCAAATTTTAGGATAAAGGGTTGCAGGGGCATTGTTGACATCGGCTCAAAAGACCAAGGCTCAATAAATAAAGTGGGCTTATTTGGATTTAAATAAAATCCATGTAATAGGAGGATAAGCCCAAAAAAAGAGGGCCTATCAACTTGAATGATGAATTGGACCTTAATAGTAGATAGGCCTACTACAAAATGTAAAGGGGAATGGACTAAGATTCAAATGAAAATCCAAAACATTACAAAGGTCCACGTCAGCAACAATAGTTCAGAATTGAATGCAGGATTGTGACCCAATATCCCTGATTTTATTCCATAACGTCGCGTGGTTCGCTGCATGCCCTCATGAGCAGTTGAGAAGTGATTCACTATCTCTAGAATCATGTTCTAACATTCCAGAGTTTGAAAGTATAAATAAAATATTTCAGCTTCAGTTTGGCTCTTTACAGACTTACATACAAGAAACCTGACTTTTTCTACTCCAGTAGCACTTTTTACCTTTCCGAGTTGACAGTTGTCATAACTAAATACTCACTTTTGATTGACAGTTTAAGAGGCCTATACATCATACCTCTGCAAGCCCAGTTGTAACACCCATTATTTTTTTAAACAATCTTCGTGTATATTTTTGGGTATAAATTTATTTTATTGGCTCAATTAATTAATTTTGAAATAAGTATAAATATTTGCTTATTAATTACTTATGATAATGATAGAAAATGAATATGGAAATATTGCGAGAGAAAATTCTAAGTGTTAAAGAATTGAGAATTTGAGTGTTCAGCGAAATTCTGTGAAAACTGGGTAAAGGGTTTCCAGCCGGCATTGGCGAGCTGGCCTTGCGAAGGAGCAATGCCGAGCTGGCCTTGCGAAGAAGCAATGCTGAGATGGGTTTGCGAAGGAACAATGCCGAGCTGGCTTTGCGAAGGGGCAATGCCGAGCTGGCTTTGCGAAGGGGGCAATGCCGAGCTGGCCTTGCGAAGAGGTCTTGCCGAGCTAGCCTCGCGAAGAGGAAATGCGAAGAGGAAAGGCGAAGAGGTAAGTGCGAGACAGCATATGCGAAGAGGCATATGCGAGCCGGTAATGCGAAGAGGCATTGCCGAGCTGGGAAATGCGAAGAGACATTGGCGAGCCGGCATATGCGAACTGGTAAAGGCGAGTTGGCAATGCGAAGAAGCATTGGCGAGCAGAGATTGACGAGCTGGGTCTGGTGAGCTGGCAATTGGAGAGCTGGACCAGCAGAAATTGAATTTTGGTGAGGCGGGACGAATAAGTGCACAGTAACCGGGATTTGCAATTTAGGCAGTAGCCTATTTATAAGCAACAGCGTGAACACTTAGCCATTTCTTTCATTTCTTTC
>CANXYC010446713.1:0-11855 GCA_948193065.1 Aleurites moluccanus
CAAATATACTGATAAATTCATAAAACCTCGAAAAATTGCAAAATTACAATTTAGTCCCCCGATTACCAAAAATTTCAAACTTACCCGATTAAGTCCTAACTGACTTCAAACCAACTCTAGGCCTAAAAATTAGGTCATATACATGCATATATATATATATATATATTCCTTGCATTCACATATCATATTAACACATCATAAAGAAAGGAAAATAATTTCCTCTAAAGGTCCCTATCAGGGTTTAGGCTAAGGTGTTACATATAAGAATAGTACAAGTTGAGCAAAGCCTCATCCGATATAAAAAAAAATAATAACTCAAGCTCAATTTGACCATTAAATTACCTGAACCGAACTGACATGACCAATTTACCTCAAGGCTAAACCTAACCATAGCCTCCCAAAAGTAGTTTCAACCAATATGACAAGACCATTCAACCTCAAGACTAAACCTGGCCATAGCTTCCTAAAAATAACCTTTAGGCAATATCTGATCTCAACCTTCCAAGTTAATCTGTAGACCTAGATTGAGTATGGCATCGTCCTCAATCCTGCACACCAACCCAAACTGAATGTGGCTTCAAATTGCTTAAACCTTACCTTTCCATTGTTACTGCCTAATGAGTAGACAAACCAATGCCAAAGAAATTGCCAATTCCCTCTCAACCTCCATTATCACCAAAGTGATCTAAGTCATCATTCCCTAAAAGTGGGTCATCTCTTCAAATTACATTATTCCTTAAAAGTGGGCCATCTCTAAAAAATTTCAAATCACCTTTGGAAATTCCAAGTCAAAATGCATCATCTTTTTAACCAAATCTCAAGCCAAGACCAAACAAAATGCCTTTTGACTTGCTAACTTATCATTTTTTTTTCCAAAAGTGGGGCATCCTACTAAAACTTCAATCTTTAATATGAAATTTCTCATAAATTATCACCTTACAATTTAGGTCAGCCTTTCACTGGTTCAAAGTATCCAGTCCATAAAACATTCACAATTTTAAGGCATAGGATGCACTTCATACTAGACTTAGAATCTCAATTTGCATCAAATCATACCTTTTCAAACCCTCCAAGGATAATTGCATATTTCAACCTAGAACGGAGTTAGGTTTGCTTTTCAAAAAAAAAAAAATCGATTGCCCATAGATAGCTTTGGTTTTCACTTCCATAATAGCCTAGCATAAAGTTAGAACCTTGCATTGCATCAAACTTTTACTAATTTAGGGCATCCTAAATTGCATTGCATTAAACTCTTTTCAATTTAGGGCATCCTAAATTATATTACATCAAACTCTTTCCAATTTAGAGCATCCTAAATTGCATCATATCATTTATTCAGACTTTGGAAAAATTTCCTAAGCCATGCATCATTCCCTTTAACTTTGAAGGTTCAAAAGTCACATATCATTAAAGTCTTGCTCATTTCATTTTGAACTTGTAAAGATATCTAAAATCGAACTCATCCCAAAATCACTTTAAGCCCAAGTAACCCTTGGCAAAACAAAATCATTTTAAGCCCAAGCAACTATTGGCAAATCCAAAATCATTCTAAACTTATGCAACCATTAGCAACCAAAATCTATTTTCCACCCGACTTCATCCTGAAAGATGTTTGAAGCCAAAACCCTTTCAACTATATCAACTCTCATCCTGTGATTTTGACATAACATTAATATCATCTTCAGCACAACATTCTTATCAGCCTAGCATAGAGTTAGGATCCTTCATCCTGAGACCTAGAGTAGAGTTAGGCCTCCCCTTTCTAAAGTTAACCATCACGGGGCATCCTTAGGATTCATCCTTTCCAACCTATAGCAACCATCCTAAGGGTAGCTTTAGCATCTTATCGGACTTTCCTAGGGATAGACTTAGGATCTTTTCAGACCATCCTAAGGATAGCTTTAGAATCTTATCAGACTTTTCTAAGGGTGGCCTTAGGAGATTTTCAGACCATCCTATGGGTAGCTTTAGGATTTTATCATACTTTCCTATGAGGTAGCCTTAGGAGATTTTTAGACCATCATAAGGGTAGCTTTAGGATCTTATCAGACTTTCCTAGGGGTTTAGGAGCTTTTCAGACCATCCTAAGGGTAGTTTTAAGATCTTATCAGACTTTTCTAAGGGTAGCATTAGGAACTTTTTAGACCATCCTAAGGGTAGCTTTAAGATCCTTTCAGACTTTCCTAAAGGTAGATTAGAAGCTTTCTAGAATTTCCTAAAGGGAGCCTTATGAGCTTTCCAGACTTTCCAAAAGGTAGCCTTAGGATCCTTTCAGACCATCATAAGAGTAGCTTTAGGATCTCATCAGACTTTCTTAGAGATAGCCTTAGGAGCTTTGCAAACCATCCTAGGTGTTGTTTTAGGATCTTATCAGACTTTCCTAAGGGTAACCTTAGGAGATTTTCAGACCATCCTAAGGGTAGCTTTAGGATCATTTCAGATCATCCTAAGGGCAGCTTTAGGACCTTATCAGACTTTTCTAAAGGTAGCCTTAGAAACTTTTCAGACCATCCTAAGAGTATCTTTAGGACCTTATGTAATAACCTATAAATTCCTAACTCATATGCATGAATTAATTCTCAGTTTGTGGTTCATTAGTCTTGAAATGATGGGAAATAATTTTAGAGACACAGTTAGAAAGCGAACTTGATACTTTTCCAGAAAGCGGCGGTGTCGGGAACACTGCTGAGAAATTAACAATCCTGTCAATAGAAGAATTTCTGAAGTTGACCTGAGGGTAAAAAATCACCATAATTTATGTGTAATTTTGGTAAAAAGAAAGAAGTGAAAATCATTTAGGAACACTGAAAAAGTAACTAAAAACAAAATGGTAAATATAAGGAACTTTAAGGTGAATAGTAAAAATTGATCGGTCGAGGTTACAGAATGACTTCAGAACTATTTTTATAAATAAGTATAAATTAAAATAAGCCTATTAACTCCCAACTTTGAAATCCAATTCCTGACGGAATTGACAGAATAAATTATAGAAGATTTTGAATCAAAATGTGATGGATGAAAGTTTGAGGATTAAGTTGTAAATTGTCAATTGACTTTTAATATATATACAACACTTAGAATATTTCCATCATCTTTTTCTTCTCCATTGTTTGAGCCGAACCACCTTTCCATTCCTTCTTCTTGAATTTCTTCTTCATTTCATGCAAATTTCTTAAGATTAATTGATAGAAAAGTTGAGTTTGAGTAGTGTTTCATCATTTGCCATCATCAATTTGTAGAAAGAAGTAAAAGAATCCAAGGAAAGAATTGCTTTTCCATTTTGGCCACTTCACCCTTTGTTGGTAAGAAGTTGTTTTGTTTGATTTTATTGATTATTTAGATATTATTTAGGTTGAATTAGATGGGTTTGTAGTTAATTGACATCAATTGATGCAAATTTGTAGAAATACCTAAATTGTATAGTTAAATTGAAGTTGTAAGAAAGGGTTTAATGATTTAGTGTTAGAATTTGTTAATTGATATTAGAATAGGTTAATTGGATGTGAATAGGTGATTAATTGATGGTTTATTTGATGTAAAATTAAAGTTTTGACAAGGTTGTCATATATAGCCATTTGGTGATTTTTGGTGGAATTGGCTTGTTCAAAGTGATTTGAAGCATTAGGTGAGTCTATAATGCATCAAATAACATACCTGATTGATTGAATTGATGATTGGAAACCTACCCTAAAAATCCATCTTTGGCCGAATTGCTTATACTATGCACATTGCCCATTTTTCTTTGATTTTTGCCTTGAATTTCTATGCCAATTTGATCCATTTTGATGTTGTTTAACTATATTTCTTTGATGCCTATACCATTATAGATAATGTAGCTTTGTGTTGATTGAAATAGGCAAGTCAATATTGCATCTAAACCTAACCTATTGGCTTGCCATTGTATGCCCACCATGTGTTTGATAAAATGCCTAGTTCATTTGCTTTTGGCCTATTGCTTTGTATTTCATAGGCCTACCATTTGAATGCCATTGTCGCCAGCGACGTTGGCATGCCAATTGCCCCACCGATTTTCCTTGCGGAACCAACTTTTGTTCCATATCTTTGTTGTTTACCATAACCTTTATTCTTACTTGTATATTGTCTCTTACAATGCTTTTGATTCAAATACCATATGATTTGAAAGATATTGATTATATTGACAGTGATGACACCATTATTGCATAATGGTGTCTATTGACATATTATTCCATTTATATTGACCTAAATATGGTTTGACAGAGCTGCCTCACCGACAGGATAGTTGGTACATACTGTCGGCAATGTGCACATTGATATTGATACCTTAGCTGGGAAGGGCTATTGGTCCCGGCCATAGGACCTGATCAGTCTTATGCCTATGTGATATGTGATCGACTGTGTGATTGTACATAGTCTACGTGTTTCAGGGCTCTATATTTGTCTTAACGTATGATTCCATGACTTGATATGACCATTGTTATTTCTATTGATTCCTGATACTAATTCTGTAAACTTACACGATTGATATTGTACCATTATTCCTTATCATGTGCATATCATTGTTTCAACCTATATTTCATTTATGATGCATATAGATTTACTATGTATCATTTATACTCACCCTTTTCATTGTTTAACCATTTCAGGAGAGGAGTAGAGTGCAGAATCCTATCATCTATCATCCGGGGATATCTGCAGACAGTCTGATGTATATTTCTGATTTCTGTATTATTATTTTTGGGTGTTCATTATCTAGCTGCTCCATGGGGTTTGTATGGGTTAGGTAGGAGATAAACATGTGTATATGATACTTGATATGAGTTATATGATGATATTATGGTTTGATATATGACTGTTACAACCATTTGCAATAAATTACAGAATGATTGACAGAATAACAGAATGGATGGTAATTAACTAAAATGGATATTATATTGTGGTTTACAGATTGTGCATATGATACTGGATTTTACGGGTGTCGGTCGTCATTGGCATCTCCCATGCCCTAGGACCGTTGCGATCTAAAAATGAGTTGTGACAGAGTGGTATCAGAGCCCTAGGTTTACAGACTGTGAATTTAGGTTACAAATGAATAGTACCTGAATTATAGAGGAATAGTGACTAAGTACAGAATGGGGTAGAATTAAGTATACCATGGAGCATAGGATTTCCTTTATCGTCCTTTGCTGTTATCGTCTGTTATATGTTATTATTCTGCATTTCTATCATTTTCTGAGACTATGTTCATTTTTTTTGACAGATTACAGAGATGTCTGACGATACAGACAGAGATAACAGGGACGCAGAGGTAGCCTCCAATGAGTCACTGGTTAGAGAGATTGCAGTATCAGAGGATTCATCTATATCCCAACAGACTACAGAGGATACTGAGAGGGGCGATGACCCTTGGAGAGTGGAGATGATGCGGGGTTTATTGGAGTTACGGAGAGAGATGACTGAAATGAGGCGGGATAGACAACAGGTACTGCCACCACCTGCTCCAACGGTAGTGCCTCCACCTATAGTACCCGAGGCAATTCCAATAGCACCAGCTTCTGTGCAGCCAGTTGGGGCTTAGAGGGAACGAGCTGTACAGGGAGGCCGAGGAGTGATAGAGGAGGGAGGAGTATCGATGTTTAACTTCCTGAAGCTAAATCTACCTGAGTTCAGAGGAGATAGATGTACTGATCCAGTAGATTTATTGGAGGAGGTGGAGAAGGTAGTGAGGAGACTACCATGTTCTGAGTTGAGGGCAGTCGAGTTGGTTGGCTTCTTACTTAAGGGTAGGGCATGGACCTAGTTTTCGAGGAGGATGGAGCCCAGGCTTTATGGTGAGCACCCACCTATATGGGCAGAGTTTAGACAGGGCCTTATTGACGAGTTCATTACAGAGGGGGTGAAGACCCACAACTTGGTTAGATTTGAGCAGTTGGAGCAAGGGGACAGATCTGTGGAGGAGTATGCGGAAGAGTTCATTCGGTTGAGTAGATATGCTACTCATATTGTACCTTCAGAGGCTGATCTGATTAGTAGGTTTTGAAGGGGTCTTCATGCTACACTCCATAATGCATTACTGGCTATAGAGTTCACTTCATTGACTATAATGATTAACAAAGCTACACATATGGAGGAGAAATACAAGATTGAGAGGGCTAAGAGAGACCAGAAGAGTAAAGGTGGTCCATGATCACAGGTTAGGAGGGGGGAGAGCAGCTCCCATCCTAGGCAGGTAGAGCCAGTGCCATGATTTGAGCAGAGATCATTAGGTGATAGTCAGAGAAGGAGAGTTTGGAGTAGGGGATCACCAGTAGTACGGTCTACACCTACTTATTCTCAGGGTTCTTCGAGGCCAGTTACATATGCACCTAGCATTCCTATTTGTGATTTTTGTGGTCGTAGGCACGGAGGGGAGTGTCGATTATAGACAGGTGCCTATCTGAAGTGTGGACAGCAGGATCACTTCATTAGTATATGTCCTCTATGGGGTGAGTAGCAGCAGCCATGTGTCACAGTTTCTCAGCCAGTGGTACAAGCTGGTCAGAATTTAGGTAGAAAGGCTACAGCCAGAGGCAGGGAAGGACAGGCTCCCAGTGGTAGTCAAGCTTCAATTGGTAGGGGCCAGGGCAGAGTGTTTGTTGTCAACACCTAGGATGCCTAGAGATCGGACAACGTAGTTACAAGTACTATCTTAATTCAGAATGAGATTGCAGATGCCTTATTCGATTCGAGTGCTACTCATTCTTTTGTGTCACCACATTTTGCACCTAAATTGAATAAGGAGAGGAGGTTATTAGATGTGCCATTGATGATTTCAACTCCCATGAGTGATAATGTTTATGTTGATTATTACTACCTTGATTGCATTATTGAGATTGATGATCATATCTTGCATGTTGATCTGATTGAGTTGCCTGTACTAGAATTAGATGTTATTTTGGGTATGGATTGGCTGATGAGACACCGAACGGTTATTGATTATTATCAAAAGAGGGTTAGATTTTAGCCTAAGGGGCAACTAGAGTTTGAGTTTTAAGGTGATATTCGAGAGTTCCGAGTTAACCTAATTTCTGCTATCCAGGCTAGAAGGATGATTGGGAAATGTTGTTCAGCCTATTTAGCATATGTAGTGGATGTACAAAGATCTTCTATATAGTTGGATCAGATACCGGTGGTTCAGGAGTTTCCTGATGTATTTCCTAATGAGTTGCCAGGATTACCCCCTAATAGGGAGATAGAGTTTGAGATTGAGGTGAATGCAGGCACAGACCTGATATCTATTCCACCATACAGAATGGCTCCAGCTAAACTAAAGGAATTGAAGATACAGTTACAGGAGCTATTGGATAGAGGGTTCATCAGATCGAGCAGTTCTCCATAAGGTGCACCGGTACTATTTATGAGAAAGAAAGATGGCTCATTGAGGATGTGTATAGATTACAGACAGCTGAACAAAGTCACAGTGAAGAACAAGTATCCATTGCCACGGATAGATGACTTATTTGATCAGCTGCAGGGTGCTAGCCATTTTTCGAAGATAGATTTGAGGTATGGGTATCACCAATTGAATATTAAGAAGGGCGACATACCTAAGATTGCTTTTAAGAAACAGTATGGGCATTATGAGTTTTTGGTGTTGCCATTCGGGTTGACCAATGCACCTGCTGCTTTTATGGATTTGATGAATAGGGTGTTCATATCATATTTGGATAAGTTTGTCATTGTATTCATTGATGACATACTTATTTATTCCAGGAGTGAAGAGTGGCATATGGAGCATCTGAGGATGGTGTTACAGACACTTCGAGAGCATCGATTATATGCTAAGCTATCTAAATGCCAGTTTTGGATAACTGAAGTGTGTTTTCTAGATCATGTGATTTGTAAGGATGGGATTAAGGTGGATCATCAGAAGATAGAGGCGGTTGCTAATTGGCCACAGCCTACCAGTGTTTCAGAGGTTCATAGTTTTCTAGGTATGGCTAGTTATTATAGGAGGTTTGTGAAGGATTTCTCCCTGATTGCAGCTCCTTTGACTAGACTGATGAGGAAATAGGAGCATTATGTCTGGACTGATGAGTGTGACCGTAGCTTTCAGACTTTGAAGTATTGCCTTACCAGTGCTCCAGTTTGGGCATTACCAGTAGAGGGGGAGAAATTTATTATATATTGTGATGCTTCACAGATTGGTTTGGGGTGTGCATTGATGCAGATTGGTAGGGTAATTGCTTATGCTTCTCATCAGTTAAAGAAGCATGAAGCAAATTATCCAACTCTTGATATGGAGATGACAGTTGTGATATTTGCCTTAAAGATTTGGAGACGTTACTTGTTTGGATCGAAATATGAGATATATATTAATCATAAGAGTCTACAGTATATATTTCAGCAGAAGGATTTGAATCTTAGGCAGCACAGATGGGTAGAGCTTCTTAAAGATTATGACTGAGATTCTTTACCACCCGAGTAAGGCTAATGTAGTGGATGATGCTTTGCGCAGGAAATCGATGGGCAGTCTAGCTCATATTATGATTGGCAGGAGGCCATTAATCCGAGATATGAGAGAGTTAGCAGATTTGGGAGTAGAGTTAGAGATGAGATCCCAGGATCGGAATCAGGCACTGATAGCCCAATTTCAGGTGAAGTCATTATTGCTTGATGATATCAAAGTGGCTCAAGACAGGGATCCTTATCTACTGAAGCTCAAAGGAGAGGTATAGAATGGAAAGATGATAGAGTTTACAGTAGAGTATAGGGTACTGAGATTTGGGAAGTGCATATGTGTACCTAATTTTGATGGGTTACGAGATCAGATTATGCCAGAGGCTCACTACTCAGCATACAGTGTATATCCAGGGATTAACAAGATATACCATGATCTGAGATATGTTTATTGGTAGCCTGGGATGAAGAGAGATGTAGCTTAGTTTGTGTCTAAATGCTTAACCTATCAGCAGGTTAAGTTCAGGCATCATAAGCCATCAAGGCTACTTCAGGAGATTGAGTTGCCAGAGTGGAAATAGGAACAGGTGACTATGGATTTTATAGTTGGTCTACCAAGGACTTCCATGGGTTATGATTCTACTCGGGTGATTGTTGATCAATTGAAGAAGTCTGCTCATATTTTAGAGGTTAAGACCAGCTACACGACGGCTCAGTACGCACAGTTATATATGGATAAGATTGTGCGACTTCATGGAGTTCCTTTGGTGATTTTATCAGACAGGGGTACACAGTTCACATCTCAGTTTTGGCAGAAGTTTTAGGAGGCTATGGGTACCCAGTTATGGTTTAGTACTGCTTTCCATCCATAGACTGATGTGCAGTCGGAGAGGATGATCTAGACTTTGGAGGATATGCTCAGATTATGTGTTCTGGATTTCAAAGGTAACTGGGATTATTATCTGCCATTGATAGAATTCTCCTATAACAACAACTATCACTCTTCTATTGGTATGGCTCCATTTGAAGCACTATATGGTAAAAAATGTAGATCTACAGTGTGTTGGGTGAAGCCTGGAGAGAAGTAGCTAAAGGGGCTAGAGTTGATTAGAGAGACTATGGAAAAGGTTCCTATGATCAGAGAGCGGATAAGGATTGCCTTCAGTAGGCAGAAGAGTTATGCTGATCCGAAGAGGAAGGATGTACATTTTGCAGTTGGTGATCATGTCTTCGTTAAGGTCTCACCAATGAGGGGTGTGATGAGATTTGGGAAGAGGGGTAAGTTATCACCAAGGTTTATAGGCCCATTTGAGATTCTTGAGAAGATTGGTAGTGTGGCCTATAGATTGGCTCTTCCACCCAGTATGTTCCTGGTATAGGCGGTGGCGGTACATTCTGACGTTCCCGCCTAAACTCTGCTAGCTCCATACGAAACTCCATCATTCCTCTCATCATCTCATATCTCCAGGGGTCATCAGTCCTCTCTGTATCCCCTGTAGACCGTCGGGATCTAGACGGTCCCTTAGAAATAAAAATCTCCCTGACTAGGGACACATTAGAGGCTACCTCTACCTCTCTGGTACCTCCATCTCCGTCATCAGATATCTCTGTAAACTGTCAGAAAAATAGAACACGTACTCAGTATATTACAGAAACGCAGAATACTTATACATATTTGATGAATGCAACAAAAGATGATACAGGAATTCCTATGCTCCATGGCTCCCTTAACTCTACCCATACTTTACTTAGTTACTATTCCTCCGTAACATATGCTCTGATATCTGTAAGCCTAGTGCTATGATACAACCTTTCTCACGACCCGTTTCTAGATCGCGATGATTATAGGGTGCGGGAGATGCTGAGGTGATCGGCACCCATAGAACCCATCAATCACATTAATATTGCAGCGGAAACACATTTACCCATCATCAATCACATAACAGAATATATATAACCATTTACTCGCATAAACACCATTCATTCTGTCACTCTATTATTCATTTTGTAACTCTCTGTAAATACCATAATCATATCATTAATAATCTCCAATATTCCCATACATACATTTTCATACTCTAACTATACCAAACAAAACCTATGGAGCAGTTAGGATATGAACATAGAAAACAATATAGTGTTCATAATATTACACTGACATAAAATCTGCAGAATCCACAGAGAGCCAAAAGAGCTGGGATATCTACCTTATACTCTGCACCTGAGAGGGTAAACAGTGAGAGAGTGAGTATAAATGATACTCAGTGAATCTAATATGCATCGACAAATAACAAATAATGGAATATCAATAAGCAGTAAGTAGATGACATAAATGAATCAAACTGCCCAGAATGTGTGTAATATAGAATCAAGTATAGAATATGATCATAAGTAAGCAATCATATTAATGAAGCACATATCACATGGACAAGATGGAAATAACAGATATAGAGCCATGAAATGCATAGAAATGTGCCAAGTACAAATCACTATATATATATATATAAATATATATATATAAACATAAGACTGTACGGGTCTTATGACTATGACATCCCTTCCTAGTATAAGGTATCAATCAATACAATGTGCACAAAGCCTATAATATGAACTCACTACCCTGTCGAAACGGTAGCTCAGTCAAATCACCTCGGAATCAATAGAAGCAATAAACATATCAATAGATATCATTTTCAACTAATGACATCGACATATATCAATAACTCATTAGAATTCAATTTAATGAGCATAAAGTCAATAAGACATGAATAATAATCGATTAAATGATGACCAAAGGCATAGCGATAAAAAATAGGAATAAACATAAAATGGTCATTTGTGGCAAAAAAAATTAACTCAATTGGCATGCTATTGTCGTTGGCGACGGTGGCATTCAAATTGGTTAGCTTACGCATTTTCGGCATGATTTTGGTGCAATATTAACATTGCCCCAATTATCAACAAACATACACAATGAAAACAATTTATAGGCAACAACCACAACTCAATAATCTTCATCAAGCATATCAAATGGGCATAGAGAACAAGTCCAAAACTGTCACGACCTATCTCGGAAGTCGTGACGGTCCTAGGGTACGGGTGATGCATAAGCGATCAGTACCACGTAGAACCCAATAGACTATCTATATGGCATGCAACAACAAATACAACTTAAATAAATATAAAAATACTGAGAAAAATTCGACAGCAATTCCCCTAAAAAAGGACTATTCCCAAAAATCCAATCAAACAAATAACACTTTTATAATATTCGCAATCATCCCCAGCTCCTAATCCCTCTGGATCTCCATCATCAATCCCAAAATCCATATATATAACATTCATCTCAACGTCGATATATATATATATATAATCAACCAAAATATTAGATATAAATATCATTATATATGCAGACTTAAAATTTTCTACATGATAAA
>CANXYC010446909.1:0-14262 GCA_948193065.1 Aleurites moluccanus
CATAAATTCATATCATTCATATTAAATAAACAACATTAAAAGCAATTAATTCAATAAAATCACACTTTAATCTAATGTTCTTCCTATTAGGGTTTCAAGTTCTATTTTGAATTCTAACCATACAAACTAACTTCTAATCCATAAATAATAACAAGAACAACCATATAAATATTTCTACAATAAAAGAAATAAAAAACCAACGACTTACAAAGATTTCTCCCAAAACTTCTTTGAATTATTTGGTGGCTTTAATAGATTTTTCTTTAAAATCCAAGGCTAGAATGGTGTTTAGGATGGTGGATTTTATCTATTTTTATCAAAAAAAGAAGAAAAATAACAAGAAATAGATGGGGTAGGTTTGGCCGAATCCAAGCTTGGAGAGTTTGGTGTTAATGGCTGAAATTTTTCTAAGGAAGAAGAAGACAAATGGTGATTTTATCCAAACACTTAAAGTTATGATCCAATAGTTTAGGTTTCATAGTAATTTTGGTGAAACCTAGCCATCCAACCATCCATTCTTCTTACTTTCATACCATTGATTCATCCAAAGTCAACTTAAATAGATAACACATACATCTAACACACCAAATCTAAAACCAAAAGCAATAATGCCATACTTTGAGCTTATGATAGCCAATTTGCAATCTACTCATCTAACCATCTAATTCTTAATCATTTGATGCAATGGTTAAATTTAATCAAGACTAAACTAATACCATAAGGTTTCACACACTCTATAACTCCATATTATAAAGGAAATGACCAAAATACCTTTAGTATAACCGAAACACCAAAATCGCACAACTTGCCGGGAAACATTTTTCAACCGGGTTTATTTCTCTAACTAATACTCAAATAAATTAAATAATGTCATTTTCAAGTCTTTACATTATTTTCTACCTTTAAATATGATATTAAATCCATTAAAATACGACAGGCAAAAAATGACCATTTTGCCCCCAGTTCACTAAAAACTCAAAATTTCCCGATTAAGTCCTAACAGCCTCTAAACCATTTCTATGCCCAAAATCAATTCAAATAACATGCATAATTATCAATTTAATACATAAATGCATATTAATAACATATTCAAAAGAAAAAAAAAATCTCCCCCCTAAAGATCTATTTAAGGGTTAGGTTCAGATTAGGCTGAGGTGTTACACTCTGACCTTGCCCTTTGCCTCTACCTCATGATCCTCTGTTCTCGTTTCAACCCATTTGTACTATAGGTTGAGAAGTAGCAGTGGTCGTTGGTCTGTTGCCCCACATAGGATAACTTCTGATAAAATGGCCCTACTGACCACATTTAAGACAAGCACACGTCTATAATCTACACTCTCCACTGTGTCTTCAGCCGCATGTAGCACATATTGGTATATTTGATGCTGGTGGTGCAAATCTCATAGTATCACGAGTAAATCTTGATGCAGTAGACTCAGCAGTGTTTCTATTCTCTACTCGTCTCTATCCCCCAGTAGGTTGACTCTGACTGGGTCTAACTCCTATTTTTGGTGATTTGGACTGAGAACTGCCTTTTCACTTTCTTTGCTGTCTATCTATTATGGTTTTCCTTCGTTGTTCCCATTCTTATCTTTCTTCTTTATATTTTGTCTCAATTTGCATTGCCTTGTCAATTAATTTTATCAGTGAAGTAAACTCCACAGCAACCAGTGCACTGTGAAGTGAAGCATGTAAACCCCACCAGAATCTATCAATCAAATCTTCTTTAGTGGATGCAATTATGGTGGCATATTTACTCAACTGGATAAACTCATCAGCATATTCTGATACACTCATATTCCTCTATCTCAGTTGCTCAAATTGAATTAATCTACTGCTTCGTACCCCTTTAGTAAAAAAATTCATCTATTAAAGTCCTCCGAATTTGTTCCCATGTTGGGGGTGCATCACCATATAACTAATTCTCAACATGTGTAACAAACCATCTCCACGCATTTTCTTTCAATAGTAACCTAACTAACTCTATAGCCCTTGCATCAAAATAGGACAATTTGCTAACTACCTTCTCCATGTAACACCCCAGACTATAGTATAGTAGACAGTAAGAAAATAACAAATCATAGTGATAGAATAATGTTAATTAAAGAATAAATAGACTAAAAATAGCTATTGAGGAATATAGAGGAAATTCAAGAATAATTGTTAAAGAAGAATTTTAAAGATGATAATTGACATAATTATCTGTAAAGAATTTTTAAATATTTTAAAAAACATTAATAGAAATTAATTGAGGATATTTAGAATTAGGATTCTAAAATATTGAGGAAAAATAATTTGAGATTCAATATAAAGTTAGAGAGACAAATGGGTAGTAAAGGGATAGAAATGATAAGAAAATTTGACTTTTGGAAGAATTTGTCGGTAGATGATTTTTAATTAATTTTTGACAGTAATTTATGCAAATTTCTTTTACATGAATTAACTTTGATAGATTTAAAATTAATTAAAAATAAATTGAAGTATATATGATATTTAAGGTGAGTAAAAATAGATACAAAATAAGCGAGGAATTAAGAGAAGTGAATTGTCGATTTTCAGAGTTTTACCGAAACGGGTTCGGTATAAAAATTTTGTAGCTATAAAGATTGAATGATTAAGTTGAATTGAGTAACTAAGGATAATATAAGGTTTCATATGACTTGAATGTCAATAATTTAAGGACTTAATTAAAAAAAATTGAAAAGAATTGTGGTAGCAATTATAATTAAGGAAAATTATGGGCAAAATATATAATTATCAAAAGTTATGGGATCTCCAATAAAATATTATTTTTAGTATTAAAAATTCTGGAGAATACCTCCAAGAGTGGCTGGCCAAGTGTGTGGAAGTAAAAAAATTTGAATAAAAATTTTATATTAATTGGATAGGAAATGGACAAGTGTATAAGATTTAGAATTTTCTACACAATTCTTACTTCTTTGACTTTGGTGTATAAAAGAGAAGTGGTGGCTGCTATATTCAGGAGTTTTGGATGAACCATTTGAGAGAAAAAAACCAAAAATACTCTTCCATCTCTTCCAAAGAAACCAACCAAGCTAGATAAGAAATTGATGAGAGAAAGAAGAGTGAAGAAGGAAAGTTGAAGGAAAGTAAGTCAAATTATTTTGGGAAAGAGAAAGAGAAGGAAAAGAATCATCCAAGTGCAAAGTAATAATTTTAAAATTATTCTTTTTAATTGTATTTAAGATTTCTATGGTTTGATTTCATTCATAATTAAGCTAATGGAGCTAAAAGGGTAAAGAATAGACTAGGGTTTAAAGAGGATTCTGAATTTGTGTTAATGCAATAGATTATAGTTCAAATTCAGAATTTTTAATGTATTAATTTGAGATTGATCAAAATATAAAAGATGTAGATAAATATGTTAGTTTGATTTCAGCAAAAGGAATTGATGAAATTCGAAGTGAGAAGAGAGTACTTGAACAAAAACTGTGACTAGCCAGAATTAGATTTTCTAGAATTTTGCTATTGTATTTTAATTGTTAAGAATGATAGATATAGAATTAGAAGAAGTGTTCAACATAAAAAATTTTCATTTATCTCTTATCTAGAATCCTGTAAAATATTTTTTAAATTGGATTTATGGTTTAAGAGATATTAATCCATAAGTGTAATCTGTCCGAATTGACTGATAAATAAAACATAGGCTACTGAGTTCTATTGATATGAGGACCTTAAATTCTGAATTAGAGAAAGTGTTAAACATGAAATATATTCATTTATATATTAAATATATTTCTATAAAATTATTTTGCAATTGATGAAGCACAAATTGAGTTATAGATAGAGGAACATGGTCTATTCGGATAAGAATTTCAGGACAATAGTTTAACTTTGAAAATTCACTAATAATAGTACAGTGATCCAAATAATCTAAAATTTGGATATGTTATAAAATTATGTGTTTAGAGTAAATAAAAAAAAGATAAAAGTAATTGGATAAGTATAAATTGAATTACAGGCAAAAGAACAAAGTTTGCCTGAGTTAAAGTTACAGGGCAACAAGATTGACAGTAAGGTTAAGTTCAAACTATCACCATATGATTTGTAGTAATTGAAAATGTCTGAATTTTGGATATATTAGAGATAAATATGTCCAGTTTAAGTAGGAATATGAGTTGAAGTATTTGAATAAGTATAGGAAGAGATATGGATTAAGGAACACTGGTTACCAGTATGGAATGTTACACAGAAAAACCTTAGTGATTTGAGAAATTTAGGAATTTCTTAAGTATATGTGTAATTAATGTAATTTTATGTTAAATAGTATCTAAATTGGAATTAATTGAATATGTAGAGTCAAGAGCGAATAAATGACGTAAGAATTGGAAAGTGTACCAATGGAAAGTGCCTAGTAAAGTGAGTAATATACATACTATTTTATTTGGTATTGCCTTCAAATTAAATTATTGAAATTATCATGAAATTTTATTATTGACCAAAAATACTAATTGTATGATTCATGATTAATTTCATGCCTTTTTATAATCCCAAATAATTCTTTTTAAATGAATTTGTATGATTGGCCTAATGCTTCATGTATTGAATCCTTGAAAGTGATTAAGTTTATTTTTGATACCTAAAGATTAAGCACTATATGTATGGCATTAATGAAATGACACAAGTTTTAATGACATTGTGTAAAATGGTTTAATGATCCTAGATATGGGGGATTTAAGGTCTTAGCCATACTGTATGATCAACCGTATGAGTAAATAACATGCTACCGGATTGTAGCCTCTGTTTAAATGATCAATGATGATTCTGTCATTTTATGATATGATATGCTATTAATTTTTAATGCCAATGTGAAACCGATTCCATATGTTAAATGATTTCAATTTTATGAATCTTTAATTTATTAATGAACCCATTATTATTGTATATTTTATGTCATCATTATCTTCCTTGTGAGCAATGCCCTCACCTAGCCTTACAAGGAAGATAATATATGTATTACTCACTGAGTATTATTATACTCAGTGAGTAATTATTTATTATTTTTCGGGAACAAGGTTGTAGTAGTGGTTGTTTCTCAAGTCATCCCTTTATCCGGCTTGGGACGTCAAAAACTCCAATGTAATTATTTATTTTGAGAAATCATTTTTATATACTTTTAGAGCTCTGTGGTACTGTTGGGTAGGTAGTTGTGAGTGTATATGAACGCTTTGTTTAATGAAAGTTATAAACGAAATAAAATATAAATGATGTGTATAAGTTAATGAAGTAAATACTATAAAAGTGCTATGAATGTTAAAATGTAATTGTGACTTGGTATACATATATAGAAGTATTTTATATATGACCGTGAGAATTGTGGAGTTGAGGTTATAAGAATGGTAAAAATATTGAGAGTATCATTTTTATGCAGGTTATGTAATATGACAAATATGTCATGGGATTAGATTAAAAACACAAGGGAAACCCTAGCGAAATTTCTGTAAAAGTAATAATTTTCAAGTAGAATTTGAATATTAAATAACAGTTTTAAGTTTGAATGATTGATGATTGACGTGTTTAAAGGGTTCTAGAGGTTTCTAGTGACTTTAGGTTTATCCGTGCCCTAAGACTGTCGTGGCCCAAAAATGGGACATGACACTCCACCTGTTCCAAAAATTCACTAGGATATTCAGTAGAATTTTCCTTGAATTTTAGTAACTCCAACTTTAGAAAATTAAACATAGTCACACCTCCCTCATCAATAGCCCATCGCCTCTCTAGTCTAGGTGCTGGTACTATCGGTGAAACTATAGGTTGAACAGGTGGAGGTACTGCTACAAGTGGATGAATTTGTACTGATGGGGGTTCTTGTTTAGCTTTTCTCAACTCTTCATTTTCTCTCCTTAAAGCTTGAATTTCCCTCAACAATGCTATTATATTTTCTTCCTCTACTGGTTTTGCTATTCTTGGTTTATGTACTCATCTTCTTACTTGACGTGGTTCCCTACTTCTTCCCGAAATAATGACTCATTAGAGGCTATCTTCGGTTTCTCTCTAGGCATTTGTACTCTTCCTCTTCCTCTACCCCGTCCTTTGCCATGGGGTCTACATCTGGGCATCATCTTTAATCACTATAAGAAAAATACAATAATTATCACGTAATGTATAACACAGAATAAACACATATATAACGAATACTACAAATGACAAAATGGAAACCCTATGCTCCATGTTTTTCCTATATCCTAATAGTACTTGTTTATCTAATATACTTATAAACCTAGACTTTGATACCACCTTTATCACATCCCAAAAATAAAACATGACGGTCTTAGGGTGTGGGACCCACTTGCACTACCAACACCCTTAGAACCTCTACTATGATCTTATCAACTACCAATTCTCACAAATTAACCCAACATCAAACTCAACATAGTTTCATCATATTTCAACTCAACTTCAAACATTTAATTATAAAATCCAGAACTTGTTAATTAACTAATTTACAGTATGTATTTTATAATTTACATATAAACTACTAATTAATCTAGTTTAACCATGGAGATACTAAGGATCACAAAAGTAATAAAATATAGATTATTTATATGACAAAAGAAACCTTGTTCCTCTACAGAAGAAGAAAGCCTCAAGAAACACTATCGACTATTTCTAACATAAAAATATTAAACCACTAAAAAGATGAGTTTTACAACTCAGTAAGTTATAAACACATTATTATGCATAAATATTAAGTAAGTACAAATAATCCACCAAATGCTCATATCAAAGGTACAAGTAGCAACATAAGAGAAATAAAGGAAATTTAGGTCACATAAATCAATGAATAGGTAAAATGAAGGAAAATAAAACATAACATATTTAAGGCCTCGTGCTCATAATTAACTCATTAGCTATATTTATAGGAGCTTAAACTCGTGACATAGCATAAGGCTAATCAAATCTTATGGCTAGGATTTAACTCTTCATAGCTAGGGATAATAAATTAATCAATGTACACATTGCCAATGGTTTTTACCCACTACCCATCGAAAAGAAGTTCTGTCATGTAATAAGTTATAATATACAATAAGGACTAAAATATTAATAGGTTCATATAAAGTGTCAATGGCATATGAAAAATCAAAATCAAATCAGTCAATATTTCTGTCATACCCCAACTCTAGTGATGCGACGGTCCTAGGGCAAGGGTAGGCTTAAGGCCACCATAAACCCGTAGAACACTCATATTCTGGATCTCATTTGTAATACATATTCACATCAAATATAGTTATCATTCAAATGTTCATTTCTATGATTCATGTAATTATAATTCATTCATTTATATTCATCATCATATAATTCCCTCTTGTTCCTTACCGATCAAAAGATATATCCCACATCACTAAGGAACAAGGGCAACCCAAAATATAATAGTTCATACATCAAAATAATATCACCCTCAATAACTAACTACAGAGCTCTAGAGTATACTCCCAATACATACAGAACCATAATACAATTCAATGAATATATATCAAAATAATTACAATGGAGACTTCTTGGAGGAATGAATCAAGAAGCTTGGTATATTATATTAGCTTCCTCTCGAGTTACACTATCACCTGAAATCCACAGAAGAGGAGTGAGCCTTCAACTCAGTAAGATATGAACATGCAATATAAAAGAAATATATTAAACCAAAGGAAAGGTCAATCCAAAGAACATTGGTAAGAAAATATCATATGGTTATGCTTACAAGAACAGAAGTACTCACAATCGAATAGCACTGTCAAATCACATGATAGAACTGCAGAGTGCATCAGTAGCCTTGTTACCTATCACAACAAAGCGCATCGGTAGTCTTTGCTATTTTATCATAAACGCATGCTTGGCCTGGCATACGTCTAGAGTTCATGGTCCCCTCTAGGTGGAACACTGATAAAAACTCTATCAGCTAGGTTCCCAAAGTGCACAATGGACCAATGAATTTACTCTCATTGGGAAGAGCGTTCTATCCATAGGGTCATATGGTTGCAATCTAACTAGAAATCATATTGGTCACAAGACCATCAACATATAATATAAAATTCAGTCAAGTTAACAAATGGTTTGATATGAACTTGGTCCAAGGAAAGATGACAAAGTCATTTACAAGATAAATATAGTAATCACATGAAACAATTATCATTTGTTTGAGAATATCATGGGAATTTTATTTAATAGGTCAATAATACAATGTCATATAACATGTGAATTATATTTGTGAACATTAAGAAGGCTTGGACAAATCATTTTAAAGAAACAATATGCATATGCAATGTTCATACATACCTCAAATCAATTTATCCTTGTATTTTTCCTTAGTTATTTGTACAATCAATAAGAACCCTTTAATTTCTTGTATCCTCTTGTTCCTATGACATTTTCCAAATGCTCAAAATTAGGGTTTCCTCAATCAACAATACATAATATGATTCTCTATAATTTTAATCATTTTACAGCCTCTATTGTTGTTTCCTAACATCAACTTAATTAATCTCTTAAGAAAATCTGAAGTTTAAGAATCTGCTTACTGTTCATGTTACTATTCATCAAATCCCATAAATTCTGATATCTTGAATATTAATCAAAATTAATAGTTTTAAATACTTATAATAGAGTCTATATACTCATCTAGATCTATTCTATCTATCAAAAATTCTTAACCTAAAGAGAAAATGAAGTTTGGAGAAAATTACCTTATTTTTTCGAAAACTGAATTCCTGAAGAATCTGACTTGATAATGATAATCACAGCCTTAAATGTTGTAACTTAATGATCTAATGCATTAATTTTGAGCATTAATGCATTAAAAATAAATTGGACAGATTTGAGAAATATAGGAGAAGAAATGAGAACGAACGAAGAAAAGAGAAGAAGAAGATATCGTGAAAATTGTTATTGCATCTCCTCTTAAAATAGGCTACTGCCTCTCAGCTTCCCACTTCGCAATCACACTTCGCATATGCCACCTCTCACATCCCACTTCGCATATCCCACTTCGCATATGCTACCTCACATATCCCACTTCAATATGCTACCTTGCAATCCCACTTCGCCCCAAAGTCCACTTCGCCAAATCTCACCTCGCCTATGCCACTTTGCCAATGCCACCTTGACAATGCCATCTCGACAATGCCACTTCGCCAATCTTACCTCACCAAGTTCCACTTCGCCAATGCCACTTCGCATATCCCACTTTGCCAATGTCCATTTTAGCCAGCTGAAATCCTGCCTCGCTAGCCGTCTCGCCACTTCGCATTAAAATGGCTCGCGAGCGAGATAAAGAAGTCCAAATATCCTAATTCTTTTTCCCCAGTTAACTTAGACACACAAGCTACAATTCCATGCTTACCCCTGTAGCTCGATTAGCCTCTAACTATTTTTGAAATCGAGGAACCACCTCGCACTACCTATTCTGTCGAGCTGGAAAACCTTCCTTGTCACTCTGCACTGAACCAGCTTGCAATTGAGCTACAGACACCTCAAATCCTTAATTCTTTTTGTCACTTAAAAATAGACACTCAGGGTTCATCATAACCAAAAATTCAAATCAAAAGGAGATCTACAAAATTTATGGTGAATTTCTAAATTCACCCAGACTTTACTCTCCAAAAATTGTCCAAGCAAGTCTGATTAAATTAGCCATCTCTTGAACTACAATTATCCAATCTCATAGAAATTTCTCAACCATTACTATATACAGAAGATCAATAAATAGACTCAAATTTCTATATTCTCAGGATACATATCAACTTTCTGCAGGAAAACAGAAAACTAAATAAATTTCGGTTAAGGAATATATCCCTTTTCACACACATAATTTCCAAAATAATTTTATAGATTCATAAATAAAAATTTGCAACTCAAATGATTTACACTTTTCTAATTTGTTCCTTTAAAACCATAAAATTGACTCACCAAAATTATTCCTGCATACTAGAATTTCTAGAATTTCTCCAAAACATTTATCCACAGCATCTCAACGGTCAGAAATAAAAATAAAATAAAATCAAATATTTATTATTGGGTATTACATTCTTCCCCCCTTAAATAAATTCATCCTCGAATTTAAAGAACTTACCTTAAACTTGAAATAAATGGGGATACTTGGCTCGCATAGACTGCTCACTCTCCGAAGTACACTCTTCCATTGCTTGATTCCTCCATAGAACCTTAACCATTGATATATCTTTATTTCTCAGTCTCTTGATCATTCGGTCCATAATGGCAATTGGAACCTCTTCATACGTCAAGTCTGGTTGAAGGTCCACTGCTGGAACTTCCAGCACATGAGAAGGGTCGGTGACAAACTTCCGAAGCATCAATACGTGGAATATCGGGTGCACACTATCCATGCTAGGCGGCAAAGCTAACTTGTATGAAACCTCTCCAACCTTGCTCAGAATTTCAAAGGGTCCAATGAATCGTGGAGACAACTTGCCTCTCTTACCAAACCGTAGAACTCCTTTCATTGGGGAGATCTTTAAAAATACTAGATCTCCAATGGAAAACTGAAGGTCTTTTCTCTTTGGATCGGCATAACTCTTTTGGCAGCTAAAAGTTGTCTTTAATCTCTCTCAGATCAGCAAAATCTTTTCCGATGTATATCTTATCAATTTTGGTCCTTCGATATGTTTTCCTCCAACCTCATCCCAACACAAGGGAGATCTGCATTTCCTGCCATATAATACTTCATAAGGAGGTATCTGAATCATGGAATGATAGTTGTTGTAGTAGGCAAACTCTATCAATGGCAGGTGAGCATCCCAATTTCCTCCAAAATCTAGAGTGCACATCCTCAACATGTCTTCCAGATTTTGAATGGTCCTCTCTGATTGCCCATCTATTTACGGATGAAATGCTGTGCTGAAATCAAGTTGTGTACCCAAGCACTCTTGTAATTTCCGCCAAAATCTCAAGGTGAACTGAGGGCCTCTATCTGAGATGATCGAAATTGGAACTCCATGCATCCTGACAATCTCATTGACATAAATTTGCGCATATTGCGAATCCGTATAAGTCGTCTTAATAGGCAAAAAATGAGATGACTTGGTTAATCTATCAACAATAACCCATATTGAATTGTGGCCTCTTGAAGTCCTTGGCAATCCAACCATAAAATCCATAGTCACTCTCTCCCATTTCCATTCTGGCAATGGCAACTCTTGAAGTAATCCAGAAGGCTTTTGATGCTCGAACTTAACTTGCTGACAGATTAGACATTTAACTACATATCCTGCAACATATCATTTCATTCCACTCCACCAGTAAGAACTCTTGATGTCGTGGTACATCTTTGTTGCACTTAGATGTACACTATAGTTAGAATGGTGAGCTTCCTTGAGAATCACATCCTTCAGTCCATCCACAACTGGAACACATAATTTATTGCCCAGTCTCAACACACCATCAACTATGGTAAAGCCTGAAGATCTTTTTATCCCCACATTATTCTTTAGCTTTACCAATTGAGGGTCCTTATTTTATGCTTCTCTTATCTGATCAATAAGAATCGACTTGACTTGAAAATGGGCTAAAAGTACTCTTGAATCTGACAGATTCAAACTAATTCCCAACTCATGCAATCTTTGCACCTCTCTCACTAGAGATCTTCTACTAACTTGGATATGGGATAAACTTCCCAAAGAATTCCCATTCAATGCATCCGCCACTATATTTGCTTTTCCTGGATGGTACAATATTTCACAGTCATAATCCTTAAGCAATTCAACCCACCTTCTCCACCTAAGATTAAGATCTTTCTGCTGAAACATATATATTTCAAGCTCTTATGATCTGTGTAGATTTCACACTTTTCTCCATACAGGTAGTGTCTCCAGATCTTCAATACAAATACTACTGTAGCCATTTCAAAATCATGCGTAGGGTAATTCACCTCATGCTTTCTCAACTGTCTTGAAGCATAGGTTATCGTCTTACCATGCTGCATAAGCACACAACCAAACCCCACTATTGATGCATCATAATACATCGCAAATCCTCCTTCACCAGACGACAGAACTAAGACAGGTGTCATGGTGAGACAAGTCTTTAACTTGTGGAAACTTCATTCGCAAGCATCTGTCTATTGGAATTTCACTTGCTTCTGAGTAAGCTTAGTCAAAGGTGCTGCAATCTTGGAATATACCCTGCCAAACCCAAGAAACTTCTAGCTTCTGAAACATTTGTGGGTCTAGGATAATTAAGGATTGCATCCACTTTCTTCGGGTCAACTTTAAGTCCTTTCTTACTCACCACATGCCAGAGAAAACAAACATTATCAAGCCAAAATTCACACTTAGAGAACTTGTCAAACAACTCATGCTTCCTCAAGGTTTGCAATACTATCCGAAGATGTTCTTCATGCTCTTCCTTGCTTCTAGAATATACAAGGATGTCATCGATGAATATAATGACAAACTTGTCCAAAAATGGCCTGAATACCCTATTCATTAAATCCATGAATACGGCTGGTGCATTAGTCAATCCAAATGGCAACACTAAGAACTCATAGTGTTCATATCTGGTCTGAAAGGTCGTCTTCGATATATCCTCATTCCGAATTCTCAACTGATGATAACCCGACTTCAAGTCTATCTTGGAGAAATGACTTGCACCCTACAACTGATCAAATAAATCATCTATTCTTGGTAAAGGATACTTGTTCTTGATGGTAACCCTGTTAAGTTGCCTGTAGTCGATACATAATCTCATAGAACCATCCTTCTTCTTCACAAAGAGTACAGGCGCTCCCCACGGCGAACTACTAGGTCTAATGAATCCCTTATCAAGCAAATCTTGCAACTATATTTTCAATTCTTTCAACTCAGCAGGTGCCATAAGGTAGGGAGGGATAGAAATCGAATTCGTACCAGGTAGCAACTCGATACAGAACTCTATCTTTCTATCCTGTGGCAACCCTGGTAATTCTTCAAAAAATATATCCGAAAACTCATTAACTATTGGAATCTGCTCCTTGTCTCTCACTTTCTTACGAGTATCCTGGATATAAGCCAAATACCCCTGGAAACCTTTTTTTAATAACCTTTTTGCCCCAATGGCAGATATTACATTGTATGGTACTTCACTCCGTTCCCCTTGAAACTCAAACTCCTCACCCGAAGGTGGCTTAAAGACTAACTTCTTCCCATTGCAATCTATAGTAGCATAGTACTTGGACAACCAGTCCATGCCCAAAATTACATCAAATTCCAATATATGCAATTCAATCAAATCTTCATCCAAGTTCTTATCACTTATGCTAACCACACATGATGGATAAAAATTTTGAACTTCAATCTCTTCCTCTAAAGGAGTAGAAACCACCAACACATTTTCAAGCAACTCGCAAGACACATGCAGTTTCTTAGCAAAACATGATGACACAAAGGAATGTGTAGCTCCTGAATCAAATAGCACTCTAGCATTCAAAGCTTAAATCGGGAGAATACTTTTAACATCCGTGTTAGATGACTGGGCCTCATGCTGTGCTAAAGCAAAAACTCTGCCTTTGCCTCTACCCATAGGAGTTGATCCTGAAGCCTGAGCCACATGCTGACCTGACTCTCTGCCAGCCTCTACAGTCCTGCCCAAAATGCCTCGGCCTGCACCTGGCTGCTGACTAATACTCCTCTCTCTATTCATCTGAACTATAGTTTGAAAAGCCTGAGGTCTACCTCCCAAGGGTGGTTGTGGATAATTCTTGAGCAAATGACCCTATTGTCCACACCTCCTGATGCATAATAACTAGGGCTATTATGAAATTTTCCACATGTAGGACACAAAGATTTAGGAGTCCTGGATGGTGCAAAACTAGCCAAACCATGGCTCATCTGAGAAGTAGGTCCAGGAGCAGTCTGACTCTGCTGTGGTCTCTTCAAAGGTCCTCTATACCCACTCCTAGAAGCTGACTAAAGAATCACTCACATATTCTTTATCCCACTTTCTTGTTTAGAAGAACTACCTGCTTTAAATTTCTTCTTCTCAATTCTTTCGGATCTAGCTTTCATCTCTCTATTCTGAATTATTCTAGCCTTATCCACAAGTTTAGAGTAAGAATCAAACTCAAGAGCAACTAGGAGTTTAAATAGTGGAGCCACCAATCCTCTGAACCTCTCGAGCTACACTATCACCTGAAATCCACAGAAGAGGAGTGAGCCTTCAACTCAGTAAGATATGAACATGCAATATAAAAGAAATATATCAATCCAAAGGAAAGGTCAATCCAAAGAACATGGGTAAGAAAATATCATATGGTTA
>CANXYC010447014.1:0-13055 GCA_948193065.1 Aleurites moluccanus
AAAAAAACAAATATATATATTTATATATATATTAAAATATTAATATATATATATTAATATATATATATATATATATAAAAGCCCATATTTTTTAAATTTTAAAAGAATGAAATTAAAAAAAAAAAAGATTTCAAAAAAAAAAAAAAACTTAGTAGGTGTAATTTCCTCATATTTAAATTAGATCTCCAGTAATTAGACCAAACCATAGACAAATCAACCTAATATATTTGGGCCCAAATCTCCAAGGCCCAAAATGAATTGTAGCTTGAAAATAGAAAAAAAAATACACAATTTTTTTTTTCATTTTTACGGATTTTTTTATATTATTTTTTAGTATATGTATAGATATATATTTAATATATTTAATATATTTTTGATATATGTTATATTTTTAAAAAAATATTTTAAATATATAATATTTTAAAAAAAATATTTTTATGTATATATTTTTTTTTGATATTTTTATAAAAATACCTTAAAAATAATGGATCAAAATCAAGAAAGAAGCTCCAGTTGATAAAGCAACTGCAAGTCCTTTATGATGGTACTTCAAACAAGTTCTAAGATACGAATCACCCTCTATTATTTTTACATTAAAGGGTGTTTTGTTGATCAATTAAATATTTTTAATTATCAATTATTAATATATATATTGTTAATTAAAAAAATTTATATTATTCGATTGGCTAATTAAAAAATTCTGATTTTAATAAAATATATTTTCAATCGATAAATTTAATAAATAATTATGAACTATTTATAGCGATATGTGATTTCATAATTATATTTTTATATCAATTACATATTCGATAACTCTACTAAATATTCCTAAGTTAATCCTACAATGATAATAAAGTGAATTTTTCCCATCAGTCATTATAAGTTGTAGTTCAATACTATAGTCAGGGATGGCACATGATATTATAGGAGGCTATACTCTGATTAAGAGACAGTTAACATCAGTTGACATGACAAATTGCTTCTCATTTACATTGGTTTGAAGTTTGAATGAATTGATGTTATATAATTAACTCACTAATAATTTATTTTAATGACAAATTATATATTTTATTACATTAGAAAATTTTAAATAGAGAGATAGTTGACAGAGATTTAAAATTTTTATTTCTTATTATAAGAGATAAACATGAATTTTTAATTCAATAATATAATTGAATTGAATTTAAAAATAAAAAATAAAGCGTTTGGTTTTGAAAAATAATTATGAAACTGTAATTATTTAAATTATGATATTTTCTAAATACCGTTTTTATTACTTGTTTTATCTTTTATGCTATGATTATTTTTGGAGAGATAATTAGGAATATGGAAGGGAAGCCCTAGTTAATAAATAATACTCCTTGCCCTTCCTGTCCTTTTTAAAAACGTATGAAAGTGTTTTCAAAGAATCAAATCTTTGTTAATTTAATAATAACACCAAATAAACTAACCTTTTACATAATTAAGATGAAATCAAGACAATTTTGTTTGGTGAAAATTGACCAAATGAAGAAGCTTCAGTTGGAGAATTTTTAAAGGGAAGTAACCAAACCACACGTTCGTCTTTGATTAAGTTCTCTTTTAGACTTTTCTTCTGGTTTGGTAAAGATTTTATTATACTCCTAATTACTAAAAGTCACATAGAAAACCCCATGAATTAATGCAACACTAGAGGGAAAACACAAACAAAAATCTTACCAATAACTAAAATCCACATCTATCCACCTACTTAGTTGCATAATTTGTACCATAGTTATATGATTAGATACTTCTGAAATTATCGATTGATTTAAAAAAATAATATATAACATATCTTTTTTATGGTGTTAAAAAATGAAATCATTTTTTTATGAAATTTTCAAGTTTACAAAAGCTTGATTGTTTGTTTTGATATAAATATTTTCAAATTAAATGTATTCATTCAGCACCACAAGATGTTTGGATTTTTAATTTGAAAATTCAAAATTTATTTTAAAAAAAAGATTTATGAATTTTTTTTAATAATTAAATTTTTTAAAGTGTTCACACTTCGATTGAAAAATTCGATTGAAAAATAGATTTAAATTCTGAGAAAATTTTAAGTATTATTTTGAATAATATATTATTCATTGAAATTTTATGAGGGAAAAGCGGATTTAAATAAAAAAAAATCAACTATAATTAAATACTAAACAACTGTAATATTATTAAAATATTACCTGAAACTGATATTATTTTAAAAATTATTTTTGAAGTTATTTTATTTTTAAATTTTATTGGGAGATGATTATGTAATTATCTACATGAGAGAAATTAATATTAAGGTTTAAAGGGTAAATGATTTTCTTGGTGTGGTTTAATTGATAAAATATAATTATATTATATTATAAAAAATATATATATTAAAAAAAGATAATTATGAATATCGAAATAAAATTTAATATTACCATCCGTAAGTCTGACATAAAACACCTGTATTTAAATAGAAAAAAAAACAAATGATTTACAGATGTCCTTAAAATAGAGATTAAATATCGTTTTAGAATTTAAAAAATTATAAATAAAATTTTAAAGTATTTAAAAAATTAATTCAAAATGATATTTTAAAAATTAAAAATAAAAAAAATTAAAATAGATGTACCAACTTATTTTAAAATAATATTTTTAAAATTATATTTTTTAAAATTTCATTTACACCCAAATGTACCCAAATATTAATCAGTTGTCAGTTTAATACAGTTCTATTTCTATATATAGCATACGCGAAAAATGAGAACGAATATGCCGAGTTATGTCCCACTGGGATGCACACGTGGCATTGAGGGAAGAAAGTTTTGAGGATTCGTGTCTTAATTGAAGAAATAGAAAAATTATTATATAGGAAATGATTATTTATTGTTTGAAATTAGGAAGTAAATTTTTTTATATTTAAATTTATTTTTTAATTTATTAAAATTATTTTATTTTACTCTCTTTTATTCAAATAAAAAAATTCATCTTAAATTAAAAAAATTAAATTCAAATTTAATGATGATTAGGAGAGTTTTATATACTTGAGTTTTCAAATATCCAACAATTTCTAAGAAAAAAAAGTAGTCTTAAATTAATTTTTAATAGAATTGATTAAAAATATTAATAAGTTAAATTTAATTTTTTTTTTAATCCTCATTTTATAAACCAAAGTGAGGCTTTTGGGGTAGGAGGAGGAGAATGGAGTGGAAGAGGGTAGGTGAGTGTGTGACTTTAGGCAATAGACACGTCTTTATCTGATTTCTATGTTTAACCCGCATGATCATCGGGGTAGCTTTTGGTCAATTAATAGAAAGGTTTACTTGTAATTCTGCTCTAAAATATCACCAGTTGGGCCATTTGTCATTTTGATTTTCTTGTTAACACAACCACCTAATCACTTTGGGTTAGGTGATCTCTGATTCTTCAAGCCTCATCCCCTTACATGCTCGGCTCGGCTCAATTTCTTAGTCTTCAATTATGCTTCTAATTTTATATATATATATACATAAAGACGAGGAGCATATAGATCGAGTCTCGAATATTAATTTGTAAAAAATTATAAATTAAACATAATAAATTTATGAAAAATTAATAACTTTTTAAATTTATACTCGGCGTAAGAACAAGTCTAATGGTTATTCTTATTTTTATTGCACAGTATTATTCAATTATTGAAATTTTAACACATTGTAAAAAATTATATATATATATATATATATATGAAGTAGAAATCCTCATTAAATCATATACATTTTGAGTCGATTTGGTTAATTAATCAGGTAAGAATTCCTCCTAAAACTATATATTTTGAGATGATTTGGTTAATCAAGTAAACTAGATCAACCTGTAATTTCCTTCAATGCCTAAACATTATAAGCAAGAGTAAGAATTAGAAATCCAATTTCAGTAAAGAATGGCTGCAAGAAAGCACAGCCATATATATATATATATATATATATATATATATAAACTCAGCCAAAGTTGTGGTTGAACAAACAAGAAGAATTAAAATAGGAAATGCCCCAACTGGTATGCAATTTAGAATTGACAGAGGAGCAGATATGGGGTGAATATCATAATATTTAAATTTAAGTCACTAAAATTTTATATTCGTCTTTAAATATAGTGTGAGGCGAAACAGAAAAAAGGAAAAAATGAATATACCCGTTAAAACATTCCATCATTACATTTCATTAAAAAAAATTACTCAACGGTTCTGCCTAGCACAGCAACACTTGCCTATATATTCAAACTATTATATGCTGTGTCACATTGGGGTTGGCATGTTGGAAAACTCTCTTATTAGATCAGAGTCTTAGTTGTTGGCTCTAGAATGCCTTAATATGCAACTGTTGAACAACCACCTCACCCTCAAGCAACAAACCATGATTTTCTGATTTCCAACCTTAAATTCCCAATTTTACCATACATGAATCTACCAAAATAAAGCACAACCTCTTAGAAGTTAAATCTCATAATAATAATCATAATAAGATCGAATACGAGATATGTATATCTTAAATTTGTACCTGACTCGAACTCATAATATATATATTTTTTTAAATTCATATTCGTCCCACCATTAAATGAGACAGATAAAATTCGATCTATTTAAATTGGATTAAATTAAATACTTACAGGATCGAAACAAATTGCTATTTCTAATATAATCTTATTAAAAAAAAAAACAATAATAACTAATGCATTACCTTCAACCAACAAAATCATCGTTGTTAAAATTGGACTAGATTAGCAGATCGAACTAAAAAATTAGGAATCGAATCAAGAATCGATTCGATCAGCCTTTAAAAAATCATCCTCAAAAATAAGTTAAAAAACCAATGAATCGGTCGGTTAACCGATGAAACCAGATTATTTTTTTTTTTTGAGCTGGTCATTTTTTTTTTACTTTTTTTTTTTTAATAAAAAAATAATAAATAATAAATTATATTTATTTTCATCATATATATAATAAATATTAAATTATATATATATATATATTTTTTTTTTCAATTTAACTAATTCGATTCTAATCGATTCTATGACTCTCCGATTTCACCAATTCTTTAAAACCAAAACAAAATAGATAGGCAAGTTTTTCAAAATTAAATATGATTTCCAACCGGCCATTACCACAGAAGTCATAATGATCATTTTTATTTTCTTATGTGGGGATCATGCTCTTTTCTTTTTATATGCATATGATTATTAGTTTTTTCAAATAATTTTTATTTTAAAAAAATATCTATATATAAAATATGAGTTGACAAGCTCACTAATCAAATATTTACTTAAAAAGTTAAAGTATCATTGGTACTTATATTTTTAGGAATTAGATATATGATTAAATATTTAAATTAAATTTAAATTTATTTAATTTTAATTATTTAAATAAAAAATTTGACATAAATTTAAATTTAATATTTAAATTCTTATCATTTAAATAAATCATTAAAGTATATAAAAATTATATATTTTCTCATTAATAATATGAAGTCCATTTTTTATAAATTTAAATGATAATTATTATAAAGATAGATATATTATTTTTATTTGTAATTATATACGAAATATCTTCTCTTTTCCATAAAAAGATGACCTTTCGGTGATTGAAAAATAATTAAAATTTATCTATAACTCGTTAAAAAAAGAAAAATTGCAATCCCTATAAACATGGGTGGAACTAGGAGATAAGGGGAGTTTTAACTAGTCCCAAACATAAATTTTTATAGATAATTTCTAATGTCAAAATTATTTCATTAGTTATGATGTTATAAAAATTGGAAGATTAATAAAAATTTATTAAATTAAGAATATATTTTTATGAAAAAAATATAATTAGTTAATTTTTTAAAATAAAAATTATTAAAAAATTATAGAAAAAAAAATTTATATTTTATATTTTTATTAATTTTAACCTTCAAATAAAATTTTTTAATTCCGTCAATATCTCTAAACGAATGTGGTAATTCATAAAGTATATGGGATTAATTGTAATTGAAAAATATTGATTAAGAACAATTTTTATGTGAATAATATATATAATTTTGATTGAGATTGAAACTGAATGCTGACTTAATAAAAATTAAAAATAAAGTGAATTTAATATATATATATATATATATTAATAATTAGATATCTAAATTTTTAAAAATAATAATATACTTAAAAAAACATTTTTTAATTGTAAGGACAACCACAATACAAGTAATTAAAGTCACATATTTCAGCTGGCTCAGCTATGAACTAACTAAGCTGCAGTCACCGATCTGATAAGGGACGATTAGTAGGTGAAATAAGAAACCGTAAGTACAAAACAAATTGAATTGTTCCAATAAAGACAACCTCAAAGTACCCAAAAACTCAATCTTTTACCATATAATTACAAACATACCCTTCCCTTCTCTTCAACTACCACCAACGCCATCACCATCACCATTACGTCTCTTCAAGTTCACCAGACACCACCACACAAAGGCCTAAATCCTTCAGTTTCTTATAAAAACCCTTCAATCTGTCTCTCTACTTCTTCTCAGGGACATCTAAAAATCTCGAATCCCTCTCTTTTTCGCACAATCAAAATTACAAAACAAAATGTCTCTCACAAGCTCTTGCATTGTTCCTACCAAATCTTTCATTTCATCTAACAAACCCCACCAACCTTCTTTTGTTATCAACAAGTTATCTTCTAGATCCCTACTTCATATCGCCGCCGTCCATGCCGCCGAGCCTTCCAAAAACCCCATTTTCCCTGATAAACCTGGGAAACAACAGGGGATTAAAACGTCTATTTCAACTGTGGCGACAACAGCACCAGTAGCGGCGGCGGCGGCGCCAACTACCAATGTGGTTCCTGGGAAATGGAGCGTGGATAGCTGGAAATCGAAGAAGGCTTTGCAGCTTCCGGAATACCCAAATAAGGAGGAGCTTGATTCTGTGCTTAAGACGCTGGATGCTTTTCCTCCGATTGTGTTTGCTGGTGAGGCTAGGATTTTAGAGGAGAAGCTCGCTGAGGCTGCAATGGGTAATGCTTTTCTGTTACAAGGGGGAGATTGCGCAGAGAGTTTCAAGGAGTTCAATGCCAATAATATCCGTGACACTTTCAGGATTATTCTTCAGATGGGTGTTGTTTTGATGTTTGGTGGCCAGATGCCCGTTATCAAGGTAAGCTCAAAACACTTTTTAGAATATTTTCGAAATAGATTTTATATTCAATAGCACTTTTTTTCAAAAAAAAAAAAAATTGCTTCCTTTATTTGACAAATTGCTTCTTGTTTTGTTATAGGTGGGACGGATGGCGGGTCAGTTTGCGAAGCCTAGATCGGAGCCTTTTGAGGAAAATAATGGAGTAAAGTTGCCTAGTTACAGGGGGGACAACGTAAACGGAGATGCTTTTAACGAGAAGTCGAGAATTCCTGACCCACAAAGGATGATCAGGGCTTACTGTCAATCAGCAGCAACTTTGAATCTTCTTCGAGCGTTTGCTACTGGTGGTTATGCTGCCATGCAGAGGGTTACACAGTGGAATCTTGATTTCACAGAGCACAGTGAGCAGGGAGACAGGTATAATTCAAATTAGGCAACCTGGGTATCCTTATGTTTACATTTGTTTATAGAATGGTAGATTGGTATTAAATAGAATTTCCTCGATGGAGACAACTGGACAAGCTAAAGTTAGAAAATTTGATTTTTAGTTGTTTATGTTTTGCTGCTTTTTTAGATTATGATTGTATGTTGTGGCCATTAGATAGCAAAATTTACCTCCCATTGTATATAATCTGATCATGTACTACTGTTAGTCTTATACGTATGTATGACGTGTTCCAAAATTTTGTCTTGATATGATTGGCCTTTCATAATTTGCATTTCTGGAATCTAAACATTATTTTCACATGGTAGCTATTATGCTCTGTTTTAACTAGTAATTCAGATTAACGTATATAAGTGATGGAATTAAAATCCTTGTTCTTTATCATCAAAATCAATTGGATTTTTAAGATTACTAAGCTTATTACTTGATATGGGCAGTGAACATTTCTTAGCTGTAAAATCACGGTTAACTATTGCCGAATTCTTATTGAGATTTGGCTTTATAGTCCACTTTTAACTGTAGAACTAGATTAGAAAAATAATACTTGACCATCGTTTTAAGATTCTAGTACAAATTCAACCAAAATCTACAATTTACACCTTATTGAAACGAAATCCAAGTTGATTGATTTTAGTGTTAATGATTGAAGTTGTTTTACCATGTTGGAAATTTTTATTGATGAATTATTAATCTAGATGGAAGTAGATTTTAGTAGGTTACTAATTTAAATCCTAATTAGGCTTGGATTCTCTTTTGGCGCATTAACCTTAATGCAATATATGCTTATTCTTTTCTTGGTGTGATAGGTACCGGGAACTTGCACATCGAGTTGATGAGGCCCTTGGATTCATGGCTGCTGCTGGTCTCACGGTTGACCATCCTATTATGACAACAACCGATTTCTGGACATCCCATGAGTGCTTGCTTTTGCCATATGAGCAATCACTTACCAGGCTGGATTCAACTTCTGGCCTCTACTATGACTGCTCCGCTCATTTTCTCTGGGTTGGAGAACGTACTAGACAGCTAGATGGTGCTCATGTTGAGTTTTTGAGAGGAGTTGCAAATCCCCTTGGCATTAAGGTTACATTCTCTCCTCTGATTTATCTAATTCATATTTGTAAACATTTCCTTATCACAGTTCACCAAGCTGGTTTCTTGCTGTTGTTCTTGGTTAAAACTTGTTTCAATTTTACTTTATACACCTGAATATGAACATCGTAATCAACTGGAGAGTGGACCATAAAAGTTACCACGATCAGCTTCCATGAGTTGATTGATTGCATATTTATACTCAATTCAAAACTCAGCCTTACTCCAAAATTAAGTGGGGTTGGCTATATGGATTCTTTGTTAGCTTATGATCATATTTATACTGTCGGGACAAATGGTTTTCATATGATCGTTGTTAGCTTATGAAACTTTGTTTCTTCTTATTCTTGTCGAGATTGTAACTTGGCAACTGGCTGACTTTGAATAGTTAATTTCAAAACTAATAACGTAATCTGTTTTTAATGGGCAATTTGTATTTGGTGCTTCTGATATTCTAATGTGATTTGTCTTTGCTTCAGGTGAGTGATAAGATGGATCCAAATGAGTTAGTTAAGCTCATTGAGATTCTGAATCCTCAGAACAAACCTGGGAGAATAACAATTATCACAAGAATGGGAGCCGAGAACATGAGAGTGAAGCTTCCCCATTTAATTAGGGCTGTTCGCATGGCTGGGCAAATTGTCACATGGGTCAGTGATCCTATGCATGGAAACACTATAAAGGCTCCTTGTGGTCTAAAAACTCGACCATTTGATTCCATCAGGGTATGATACTACTATCTTACTTGCTTTTTAAGCTAGTATACTCCATAGATTCCTTTTATGAGGTAATAATTGTCGGGAGCTAAAAATATGCTGTTTACAGACAAAACAGAAAAATAAAATGAAACTAAAGTGATTAAAGAGGGAAAAGTAAGTATTGGACTTGGCATTAGAAAAAATGAGAAAAACAAATGTTATTCTGCATCAACACAACATATAATAAGTATCTGAATTCCAAATAAATGCATAGTTTTAGTTAATGAACTACTTTTTATTATGTTATTTTGTTATTTTATACTTTGGATTAGCCTTTTGCCATTAACTTTGTTGGTGGTAATCCATATAAGAAAATTATTTTCTGCCATAATTTGCTATATGATCCTAGTAATGAGCTACACTTGCCAGTCAGTGCTTGCAATTAATATTAGCATCTTTTTGTATATTTGTGGATCATCCTCAACTGTTGAACACAAGTTGGCCTAACTCCACAATTGTACATGGTGGGATATGCTATAGCATAGAAGAAGGACCGTTTGATTTTCTAGAAATGGACAATGAGGGCAGTAGAAGTAAGTTGTGGTTGGTGGTGGGAAAGCTACTAATTGTAAAAGGTCTATGGGGGCAGAATAGTCAATTATGATTAATTAAGTATGCAATCAATGGTTAAGCTAGAAATGCATTTGTACACCAAGGTATAATCTAATGGTAAGTGTATATGTGATATGGACAATAGATCCAGGTTTAATTTCCCCCTCCCCATGCTCAAAAAAAGCCAGAAATGCATTCAGTGGGTAGGTGGTTATATTTATCTTTATCATCAAGTTGACAAAATCCATTTTGCACTATTAGAATATTCATATGTTCTTAAAGTGTTGCTTTCCACTATGGTCCCTCTTATTTAGGTAATTGTGAGTCTAGGTGTATGGCCAAGGGGGAAAAGTAGTTGTTGTGAGGTGGTGGTGGTGGTTGTTGTCGTGGCAGTCGTTGTTGTTGTTGGGGTTTCTCTTTATAAAATAGAAATTCATTGTAGAAAAATGTTTCTTTTTAATATCATATGACTTCTTTATATTTGAAAACTTGCTTATAGTGAAATAATCTAACATTTTCCTTTTTATCTTTATTTGGACAGGCAGAGGTAAGAGCATTCTTTGATGTGCATGATCAAGAAGGAAGCCACCCTGGAGGGGTTCATCTAGAGATGACTGGCCAAAATGTGACGGAGTGCATTGGGGGATCACGAACTGTGACATTTGATGACTTGAGCTCGCGCTACCACACCCACTGCGACCCTAGGCTCAATGCATCACAATCTCTAGAGCTAGCCTTCATCATTGCAGAGCGCCTTAGAAAGAGAAGGATCAATTCTCAACCCTCTATTGCCCCCATAAGCCTGTAAAATGGCACTAAAGGCTCGATATGTTTGTTTTTTTGTTTTTTTACAAAGTTATTAAAGCCTGTATTAATAGAACTACGAGTTAATTTATGTTTTTTATGTGTATACTGGAAGACAGTAATGCCTAAGGCTTTGAAGAAAAAAAGAATAAAGAAAAAGTTAAAAGGCTGCTGCTTAAAATGATAAATGTTATGAGCTGGGTGGATGACATGTATATAATCTCCTTTGTTGAAAGTATTCAATATGAGAATTGTAAGCAGTTGGCTTGGCCATGTTGAAATATAATCTTTTTGCCAATACATACAAGTATAATTAATTTCCTATTGTCAGAATTCAATTTTTTTGAATTTTTGAATTTTATTTTGCTAATTTTCATGTGTGAAAAAGTATAAATATAATTAATAAAGTTTAATTCTTTTACTATAAAAATAGTCATTATGAAACAATCTCAACTATTTTGCAAGAATATTTAGTTTATTATTAAATTAAATATTATTCTATATAAGGGTGAAATAAAATAAATTGAGAAAATAATTAATATTTTCAATTAATTAATTTTTCTAATTTTTAATTATTTTAAATAATAAATCTAAATAAATTTATTATTTTAAAATTTATTTTAATTATATATATTTTATTTAAATTGAATTTTCTCGATAAATTGTATCACTTTCGAATTAATTTTATTTTAAATAATAGAATTCAAATAAATTCTATTAATTAAATTTCAAGAGGTCTCCTATTCACCAAGTTTATGATCGGACTTCTGGGATAATCTTGTAGCAATCACTTGATTGTTAAGATTGAGTAAGTATGTCTGGTATCATATATGGGCTTGAGCCCATTCAATTATGAGAATGAATAGCCCATTGGATATCAATAACGACTTCAATAAATCTGTGATCTGGCCCTTGTGTTTAGACGCGGTAGTTTAACGATAGAACGCATTCAAACTTGTCGTTTCTACTTGTTTTTAATTTATTCACGACGCCATCAAATGCAGTCTTGTCACGGGTTCAATCAAATTGATCGAACGGAAATCTTATGATTTGACCTGATATTTCATAACCCAACCCAGAATTCAAACTTTACTGCTTTAGATCTGTTTGGCCCAAAATTCCGACACTGGTAGCCCAGTTCAGTGGTTTTCCGGTGAAATCCCATGGAGGGCGCGTGGAGATTTAAGGATGGGCAAATGATCAAGGCTTCAGATTTTATTGTAAAAAGGAGTGTGGAAAAGACTACGGTTGGTGGTGATGCGGCGGAGGCGGCGGAATTTCAGGTGGAGCGGAGAGGGTCAAGAGGCAATTTGTGAACGACAGTGGTGGTTGTAGTTTGCAACATGTCCTCCGTTATTTGCACTATTGGCTCCATTACATACTTCTTGAAATGAGCGGAGAATCTCCCAATCTATTATAAGATACATAAGAGAGGACATTCAGTTAAACAGTATTTTGAAAATTGATTTTGGGTTAATTAATTATTATTTTATCTTTTTTTTTTTTTACCTACAACCATTACAAAATCATATCGTATTGTGAATATAGATGTAATTATATGCAAATTTACTTAAATATCATTTTTTTCGCATCCCATTAATAAAACGACGTCGTTTCAAAGTCTAAAATTATAATTTTGTGCATTTGATAATGTGTTGCCTTGGGAATAGTATTATCTAGGGTTGCTTTTCAAAGTTGAGCGAGAATGGGTTGCTTTTGTGGAGGAAGTGACCTCACAAAAGAAAATCCAGAGAGCTGATGTTCGTTGATTTTTGAAAAAAATGAGATTTTTTTTTTTTTTTGTTGAGGAGATAATTTTGTTTTTCAGATATTGAACCCACCTCTTCTCTTAACATTTTCAGTTTTCACCGTTCAGGGTTTATCTAGGGTTTCTTATCTGTTGTGTTGCCTTCGAATCCATGTCGAAGCCAACGCGAGGCCGGCCCTCGACGTGGTCTGGTTCCGACTTGGGTTCATCCTCCCGATCCTGCTCCAGGTCACATTCGTACTCTGGTCCAGATTCGCGGTCCAGCTCTTGCTCTCGGTCCGTGTCTTCAAATTCTCGCTCTCGCTCCAGATCCTTATCTTCATCTTCTTCCCCTTCTCTCAACCTCAGCTCTGGTAGCCGCAGTCCCCCTCCTCCTCCGAAGAGGTAACGACATACACTTATTCTTTGCCACCTCTTCTCTTAACATTTTCAGTTTTCACCGTTCAGGGTTTATCTAGGATTTCTTATCCGCTGTGTTGCCTTCGAATCCATGGAGAAG
>CANXYC010447015.1:0-10069 GCA_948193065.1 Aleurites moluccanus
AAATATTTTATAAGTCGGGTATGGATTGGATTCACTTGAAAAAGGAATTTAGTCTCTTTTAATAAACAAATTCATCCCAGAATAGGCATAAAAAGAAAATTTCTCAATGGAAAAAATAAAATAAAATTTAATGTAAACAAAAAAAAATTTAGAAGCCTAATGAATAATACACTATAAATTCAAACTTTTCCCTAACTAAATAACAAAATTCACTTTCACCACCAACCCCATATCTGAAAACCCTAACTATTGAATAAAGGTTTCAAAAAATAATTTATTATTTTTTATTTGTAATTAAAGAAATTAATTTCGCCTAAGGATTAATACTCTAAAATTTATTTGAGTTGAAAATTTACAAACAAGGGATCCGTAGGTTTGATAATGACATCGGATACAAAACATTTTGAGTTTCATATCGTGGGTCAAGTTTATGCAAATTAATTCAGGTCATATTCATTGGTCTAGTAAAAATTTGCTATCTCAAGTTCATTGGAAGTTGGGAACTCAAGTATGCATGCAAGAATACAATTAAGGTGTCTTTATATTATAAAAGATATAAAATTAATTTTCGTTCAAAACGAATTTAGTCTATTCTATCAAATTATGAATTAATCAATATTTATCTGATATATCATGTTAATTATAATATATACCCTATAATTTATATAATTAATTATTATATTCATATTATAAGGTAGTTTTAACTTAACATTTTATAATAGTTTATTCTTAAATGAGGTTATTGACTAACCAATTTTTTTTATAAGAAAGTATTAAATTAATATTAGTAATGAAATAGTACAGCTTAAGGACAGAAACAAATGGACTGTAAAAGGATCTGACAAAGGCCAAAATGCAGCAACCTAAAACCTTGAACAGAGGCCTAAGACTAAGCCAAAAAGCTGTAGAACTACAAGCTTATAAGCCTGTTTACGAAGCTAAAAAGACTAAACCTAATATACCTATAAAATCAGCTTAAAGAACCTCAAAAATCAACACCAACTTCAGCTCCCAAAGATAGTCCAGTGAGCATCACTTAGCCTTCCAACTTATGATAATCATCAAAATTCAGAATAAATAATTCCACATTAGACAAAATTTGAGAGAAATTCTGATACTAGAGATACTCATTCTAAACTAACCAAATGATACAAGACAATAGCAAATTCTTAAGTTAAAACTGACTAGAAGCATAATCACAACTGAAATAATCTGTAAACCCTAATATCAATTAGCAAGAATAAATAAGATACAAAGAAAGTAAAGTAGAAACATCAGAACAAAGATGCAAAATGAATATAACTATATTGAATAGTCAAATCAAGTTACATATCAATATATAAGTATACCAGCCTAATGTTGACAGCTCAGCATACTTGACATCTCACTAAAGAAAAACATAAAACTGATTTCATAACTAAGTAACAGAAAAACTAATCTAGTTACAATTCAATATGTCATAGCCCCCCTCAAGATGGAGCTTGTTGTTGGAGCAAAAACAAGTCCATCTTGTACAAAAGAAAAAAGAATTGTCTGGTTGGAAGTGATTTAGTGAAGAGGTCAGCTAGTTGAAGCTTTGTGGAAACATATGAAGGTGAGACAAAGCCCTGTTTGTATTGATTTCATACAATATGACAATCAATCTCTAAGTGCTTTGTCTGTTTATGAAAGACAGGATTTTGTGTAATGTGGATTGCAGTTTGATTATCACAAAACAAGGGAATTGGAATTTGAAGTGTATGCTGAAACTCTTACAACAAATAAGAAATGAATTGAAGCTCACAAACGGTTGCAGCAATACTCCTATATTCAGCTTCAGCAGAAGACTTAGAAACAGTAGTCTGTTTCTTAGTTTTCCAAGAAATGAGAGATGAGCCCAAAAATATACAAAAACTTGTAACTGACCTCTTGGTAGTAGAGCATTGATCGGGCTTTTCACAAGTGCACGAATCACTTTAGCAAGTAATAGAGTAAGTAGAACATCGTCCCACAGAGAGGCGTTGTCAATAACCGAAATTGATATTATCTTTGTTAATTAGAAAGAAATTAATTTGGTTTGGATGAAATTTTTTTTTAAAGCAAAATTAAATAAACAAGAAAACTCAACTTGGAATTTAAAGATATCAAAGAAAACTATCTAGAATTTAGATTCCGTTAATTGAATTTATACGGCTGTTCAGACTCAATAATGATTTCAAAACTGTAGTGTTTGATGGATTGATTACTCTAAATTATGAATTAGTCTCTCTCGAGCAAAAATCCAAACATTAACATTAATGCAAGTGTCTACTCTCGTGATCACCGAATCAATGTTAATTCATTAAAATCCTTAGCAATTTCATAAAATCCACTAAAGTGTGTCCTAATCTCTTAGCGATACATGCCTTAGCTTATTAATTCTATGAACTAGCAACTATCACAGCTCTCGCTTATAAATAGCTACCTAAGATAGTGATTATAGTGGCCAATTATAAAACACTTATAAATCAAAATTAACAAATCAAACTATGTATTAAGAATGATTAAAATCATAAATCATTGTCATCAACCTTTATTATTCAATTAACTTCATCTAAATCCTAGAAAAAGGATTTAGTTCAACATGATTAAATAAAGAAAAGGAAAACTAATCAATAAATTAAACATGTTCATACTAAAATTAACAAAGAAATAAACAAGTAGAGAAAGTAAAAACTCTATTTGATGATATCTTTGATTGATTGAAGGTTTTGAAACTCTAAAAATCCTTTTCTCTAGCCTTCCTTAAGTCTCCTTAACTCCCAAGAGTGATATATCTTTTTTCCAAGCCTTGGTTGCCTTTTTATAGACTTCATTTATGAGGGCAGAGCAAAATACCAGGTAGAGACATGAAATACCGGGTACAAGGCTCAAAATATCGGGTACAGGTATTTCACGTACTTGGCGAAATACCGGTTGTACAACGAAATACTGGGTACAGTGACAAAATACCTGGTACCCGGTATTCGCTACTATTTCTCTGGTTCCATTTATATTTCAAATACTGGTTCTTCTTGTCCAAATACCGGATGTTCGCTCCAAATACCGGGTGCCCGGTATTTTATCCCCTGACAAATTTTTTCAACTGAAAATCTAAAATTTCAATTTTTAAACCTTCAAAACAAAAACAAATCAAATAAAAATTATTATTCAAAAATAAAATCATAACCAAAATCATAAATCTTCAAATTTAAATACTATCAAATCTACTAAAATATTGCTAAATCCTTATTTCAAATTGAAATTCAAAACTATATTAAAATTAATCTAACTTATACAAAAACTCAATTAATTAACTACAAAATGATACCTACAATACTAATAAAAATACTCAATTTTAATGCCTAACAAGCATGCAGCCCAGTCTGCATCTAAATAGGCAATTAAGTGAGGAGCAGACTGTGGTGGGAAATGTAATCTAGCTGAAGGATGTCCTTTAAGATTTTTCACTAAATGAAGAGCAGATTCCCACTGAATTACTGTTGGTGCAGCCATATATTGACTTAGTTGTTATGTAGCAAAGGAGAAATCAGGTCTTGTTAAGTTAAGATATGAAAGTCAACTAGCAAGCCTCTTGTACTATTCTGGTTTGATAAACAATGGACTAGGACCTGCAAGCTTAATGCCAAATGGTAATGGAGTCACACAAGGCTTAGCACTAGTCAAGCTTGCATCTAGAATAATATCCATGATATACTTGTGTTGGCTGAGGTATAAACCTTGAGAATTCCTAGCCATTTCAATGCCAAGAAAGTACTTGGTTGACCAAGTCTTTTATAGTGAACTTGGCATGCAAGTAGTCTTTAAGCTTCTGAATCTCTATTATGCTTGTTCCTATAACTAAAACATCATCTACATAGATGATTAGTGCAATAAAAAACTGATTAGATGAGTTAGTGAACATACACGGATCATAAGAAGACTGCTTGAGCCCAAAATCTATAAGTTTGGAAGAAAATTCTAGATTCCATTGCCTAGATGCTTGTTTCAGTCCATAGAGGGACTTAGTAAGCTTACAAAATTTATGTTCAGGAGCATTATAACCTGCTGGAGGTAACATGTAAAGGTCTTCTATAATAAATCCATGTAGGAATGCATTATTTATGTCAAGATGATGAATAGGCCAATTATGAGAGACTGCAATAGCAAGGAATAGTCTAACAGTTACCAATTTTGTTACAGGAGAAAAAATCTCCATAAAATACTCTCCTTCTACCTAGTTATAGCCTTTGGCCACAAGCCTGGCTTTAAATCTCTCTATACTATCATCTGGATTAAACTTAATTTTATAAACCCACTTTGATCCAATAGGTTTCTTTCCTTTAGGCAGATTAGTTAAAATCCATGTATTATTAGTTTCTAATGCATTCAATTCCTTACTCATAGCATCAACCCACCTAGGATCTTGCTTAGCTTGACTATAAGTCTTAGGTTTTTGAATAGTAGACAAATTAGTAACAAAATTCACATGTGTTTGATCAAAGTTATCAAGAAAGGAAATAGGTAAATGTTGAAAAGGATACAAAAATTGGGATTGTGAAATAGAAGGCAGTGAAGCAGTGGGATCAGACCTGCTGTGAACTGTAGAAACATAATCATCTAGCCACTGAGGTGGTCTTTTCTGTCTAGTACTAACCCCGGGTTGATGGGTAGCAGTAGGTGTAGTAATAGTATAGTCAATATTAGAAAAAATATGTAAATTAGACAAAACAGTAGGAAACTCAGTAGTTGGGAAAATAGGTTCATTGTTAGACAAAATCTCAGTACGTGGTGAATGAGTGTTGTGCAGTAGGTAAAATAGGAATAGCTTCAGGGGTATTATATGGATGAGTGAAAGGTGTAATAGATGTGGGATCTGAAATAGGTGAAAATTTATCTTCAGTAACAGTATTTGGTAAAATAGGAGACTGATATTGAATATTTGAAGGGATATGCTTATAAGGAAAGTGTTGCTCATAGAATAAAACATCTCTGGACACAAATATGGTTTTGAGTCTAAATCATAAACCTTATAGGCTTTATGACCTGTTACATAATCCAAGAAAATGCACTTACTTGCTCTAGGATCAAACTTAGTCTTAGAAGGTTTATTATTACTAGCAAAACACATGCATCCAAACACCTTAAGTTGATAGTAATCTGGTAGTTTATGGTAATGCAATTCATAAGGTGTTTTCCATCCTAATAAGGATATTGGCAGTCTGTTTATAATATATGTAGCAGTTAGGATGGATTCCCCCCAAAATTTAGATGGTAATGAAGCATGAAAAAGTAATGCTCTAGCAACCTCTAATAAGTGCCTGTGTTTCCTCTCTACTACACCATTCTGCTGTGGTGTGTAAGGACAAGACCTTTGACGCATTATCCCAATAATACTTAAGAAACCTTGACATTCATTGTTTACAAACTCAGAACCATTATCTGTTATGATTTGTTTAACAATGATATTAAATTGATTTATATTATGAACACAAACTGTTTAAAGATACCAAAACTTTGGAATTTATCTTTCATCAAATAGGTCCATAAAGCCCTAGTATGATCATCTACTATGGTTAAAAAATAATGACAGCCTATAGAGGATGGTAATTTATAGGGTCCCCACAAGTCTAGATGAATAAGCTCAAATGGATTAATTGACTTAATATGACTAACAGGAAATGACAACCTATGTTGCTCAGCTAAGGGAGAAATCTCACAAAGTTCAATTATGGGTTTTGCAATGAGAAAAGAAACAGGTAAATGATCAATTTTGGATTGTGATGTGTCCCAGTCTTGCATGCATCAACTCATAAGAAAAATGATGAGTTCTTTTATTACCAATAGCAGCTGTACACAAGAATGGAGTATGTGTCTCAGCAGTGTTTATGACAACAAACTCTTTAGAACAGAACTCATTGATGGTATCAACAGTAAAGTTGGTTTTATCCAGAATGTATAGTCCAACATGGACTTTTCCCACTACCAACACATGCTTAGTTGTTAGGTTGATATTTTATCTATTTAATTAGGGACAATATTAAATAATTCATACTTATTTTAATTCCTTTTAACCCATTTTAGCCAATTAAATTAAGTTTTAGTTGAATTTAAGTACTAGGTAAGAGAATTTTAGTTTTAGCAATAATTTCTCTTAATTGTTATTAATTAATTTAGAAATCTGGAATAATATTTGTGTCTGGTAAATAAATTTCTAACAAGGATAAATTGCATTCCAATTCTTAGTTTTTGTGTGCAGATGAAATTTTGGCAACAGAAATTGGCTTGGATATGATGAAATGAGAGTTGGACCGCTATAAGCTAAGCAAAGATCAGCTAAATCGCAGGAAAGATAAATCGGAAAATTTGGCACAGGCGACTGCAAGCACAGACTCTATAACCGGGTGACCCGGTTATCTTGAAGCAAAATCCGGTTATTTGTAAAAGGACACAGTTAGCGCTGATACAATTTATTCATATGCTAACCGATTAATCAAGACCCGGTTTTTAAGGATCAACACCTGGTTTTTGAGAAAATTTGAGGGTTTTTTTTATTCAAACGTACCTTTTGGCTATAAATAGACACCCTAAACTTCCAAGTTGGAGGGGATCATAATTTCTGAGAACATTAGCCGTCGCCAGGATTTTCATTAAGAACAGAGGAGCTGAATTTCTGTGATTTTTCCTTGGAGATTTGAGATTTGTGCAGATTTTATTTCAGGACCTGTTTTTCTTTCATTCAGTATTTCTAAGGATTACTTTATTTACAACATTTCATCATTTATTTATTTATAATTCTTGTTGAGATGATATTTGGATTGTTAAATTTAATTATTTTCCTTTCGATTTTCATTATGAGTAGTTGAACACCCTTTCAGGGTTGAGATGGATTCGTTAGGTTGATTGTTGGATTTTGACGTTTGAATTAATTAGAGAAGATTACTTAGGATTAATCTATTAATTTTGGGCTTTTAAAATAGTGAGATTAACTGGCCATTGATATCGCTAAATTAATAATTTTATGTGAAGTAGCGAGAGTGGAAGCATAAAATTAGTTCTTCGTGAAATTAATAGACATAAGGAACCTGTTGCTTAGAGGTAAGGATACTCCTTTGTGATCCTTATAAGGGTTGTCCATAGAACTTAATGAGTTTATGTTAATGTCTTAAGATCACGAGAGTAGACTTAAGTTTAGCATAAATATTTGTAATTCGCCTTGAGAGGGGGTTTAACATAATTTTGGGAAACCTAGTTATTAATCCTAAATAATTGAATCTAATTAAGTAGAACATTAGGATTGGATAATGGCCTATTGATGAAATCTTAACCCTAGTTTTTTTAAATCATATTTTCTCTTTCAAATTTATTCTTTTAATTTTACTTTAATTTGTTTATGAAAATTCAACCAACTTTATTATTTTTCCAAATAATAACAATAATTCGAAGTGATTCATTGACATTTCCTTCCTCGTGGGAACGATAATTACTCATCATTATTACTTGCCACGCGACCTGTATACTTGCAGTATCGCAAAGTCGCAACAAGTTTTTGGCGCCGTTGCCGGGGAGGGCAAGATTGTCAGAATCACAAACTTAATTAGTAACTATTAATTTGGAATAGGTATTACTAACTATTTTCTTGTTTTCTCTTAAATTCAGGAGTTTATTAGCTTATGCAAAGTAACATTGACGCAAAATTGGCGACATACGATCCAGAAATAGAACGAACGTGCAAGCAACTGAATAGGCAACGAAAGCTTATAATTCAAGAAGAACGAGAAAAACTGGTTGAGGCACCTTTACCCTTAGCCGAACCATTTGAAGAGGAACAAAACCCGTCCATCAATATAGAAGACGAAGAGATCGAAGAATTCAATTTTGAAGTGATGGCGGGGAACGAGGAGCGCTCTCTGAGTGAGTTTTCTATGCCTAGCTCTCAATTAAGGTTTGCCATTCAGAGGCGGACCATAGCTGCAAATAACTTTGAGATAAAACCTGCCATAATTCAGATGGTACAAAATTCTTAGTTTGGGGAAGGTGCCACAGAAGATGCAAATGTCCATTTAGCAAACTTTCTGGAAATCTGCAACATTTTCAAGATGAATGGCATTATTGATGATGCTATCAGACTGAGACTATTTCCTTTCTCATTAAGAGGAAATGCAAAGATCTGGCTTCAAAGTCTTAATGCTGGATCTATCACCACATGGGATCAACTGGCGGCTAGCTTTCTTGCAAAATACTTTCCACCTGGGATGATAGCTAAACCCTGTAATGACATTACCAGCTTTGTGCGATATGACTCCGAGTCCTTATACGAAGCATGGGAAAGATTTAAAGATCTACAAAGGAGATGCCCTCACCATGGCATTCCTGACTGGTTAATTATTCAGACCTTCTATAATGGGTTTACTACTTAGATGAGGAGTACTATTAATGCAGCTGCAGGAGGTGCTTTAATGAATAAGGGAGTGGCTGAAGTTTTTGAGTTGTTTGAGGACATGGCCACCAACAATTATCATTAGTCAAATGAGAGAGGCCCACCAAGATGAGTAGCACACATCAATGATGACGAGATACAGAATCTAGCAGTTAAGATGGATCAGATGGCCAAGGCACTAGAGAAGATGAGCATGAATGCAGTATATAATCAGCTTGGCCAGTGTGAAACATGTGGAGGTGGTCACTTGGCTTCAGAATGTCCAGCAGTTGAGCATGTCCAGTTTGTGGGTAATCAAAGCACACAAGAAAATAGGTAGCAGAATAACCCATTCTCTAATACTTATAATCCTGGGTGGAGAAACCATCCCAATTTAGCATGTGGAAATAATCAAGCTGGAAATCAGAGGCCGCAATAACAGAATTATCAGAGAAACCAATTCCAGAATAACCCAGGCTAGCAACATCAGCAACCACCTCCACAAGCTGAATCTGCTCTTGATAAGTTTATAAACACTTATAATGCCAGATTCGAAAAATTGGAATCCACTCTCGATCAGCTGGTTAGTTAGAATAAAAATTTGCAAACTCAAGTGGGACAACTAGCTGAAGCACTTAATGTTAAACCTCAAGGTGCATTGCCCAGCAAAACAGAGATAAATCCTAGAGAGCAATGCAAAGCTGTGACCTTGAGGAGTGGAAAACAACTTGATGATCCAGAGCCAAAGAAGATAGAAGAGCGAGTGATAAAGCCAGATGAGGAAAAGGATGACAATAAACAAGTAGCACCACCACCTGTGCAAGATTATGCACCACCAATACCTTATCCGAAGAGACTACAACAAAAACAGATGGACAAGCAGTTCGAGAAATTCCTTGAGGTGTTCAAACAACTTCGCATCAATATCTCGTTTGCCGAGGCATTAGTCCAGATGTCAAATTATTTGAAGTTCCTCAAAGACATCATGTCAAAAAAAAAACAGATTGAAGACGACACCATTGTTGCACTTACTGAGGAGTGCAGCGCTATCATCTTGAACAAGCTTCCTCCTAAGCTCAAGGATCCAGGTAGTTTCTCTATACCTTGCACAATTGGGGATACCGAGTTTAAAAGGACCTTGAGTGACCTAGGAGTAAGTGTGAGTCTAATGCCATTAACCATTAGCAAGTGACTGGGATTTAGTGATCTAAAATCTACTAGGATGACCCTACAGCTAGCCGACCGCTCTGTTAAATACCCAGTAGGGATTATAGAAAATGTATTGGTGAGGGTCGGGAAATTCATCATTCCAGTTGACTTTCTGGTATTAGATATGGATGAGGATGTAGAAATACCATTAAGATTAGGTAGACCATTCCTTGCAACAGATGGGGCCCTTATTGATGTGAGAGAGGGGAAGTTGACCTTGAGAGTGGGGGAAGAAGAAGTGATTTTTGACATAGGTAGAGTAGTAAAACAACCATCCTCTATGGATTACTGCTACTCGGTGGTTATTATAGATGAGCTGGTTCAAGAGGTAGTAGATAAGGAATATTTGAAAGACCCTTTAGAATCATGCTTAGTAAACAATGGAACCACTAGGGATGAGAATGAGGAAGTAATCACATATGCTTATGCATTGGAAGCAACCCA
>CANXYC010447099.1:0-15052 GCA_948193065.1 Aleurites moluccanus
TGATATTGGTATACAGAAATTGCTATGTATATATTGAATTCATGGCAAACCATAAAGTGCCTGAAAAATAAAAATGGACCCGTAATTTGGGAGCCAGCTGCGGCAGCGCAAACTGGGCTCCGGCGGACAAAAATATGAAAATGTGCCAAACCCTTTCTTTGGGTCTATTATTGATATAAATCATCCTATAAGTCCTATTTGAGACTTAATTTACTATATTTATGCTATATGAGACATTTGCATATGATATGCTATAATAGGACTACTTCGATGGTGTAGAAATAAACCATCGGCTATGATCACAGGTTTATGTTATGGCCTCTACTAGGGAGGGTAAGAATATTCCCTATGCCATGGTTGATTGGGGGAGGTGTGATGAAATAAAGCTACAGTATGATATATGACATGTTACATACATCCCGTTATATTATATGCATTATGACCCATGCTATGTATTTCATTATGCTATCATCAACATTTCTATTTATAAATAATTATGGATAGATGTGACTGTCATGAATATTATTGCATACTCATATATATAGAATGACTCACTGAGTATATTGTTATACTCACCCTTTTCAGTGATTCTATGATTTCAGGACCTTAGTGAGGGAGTCATCCATTGACTATACCATCTCCAGCCTTGGATCAGATATATGTATTGAGGTCACTCCTATATATAGAGTTCCTTGGTATATAGTGTATAGAGGTTTGAGTTAACTTAAGTAAAATGTTAAAATGATCAAATGGTAAAATGATATGATATGGATATATATACATTGTACATATATATAATATATGAGTTTGAGATGATATGTACATATTATATGATGTGAATGAAAATATTGAAGTGCATTTTGAGTTGCAATTGATAAATGGAGGATATAAGGGGATGTATGTATTATTGGGAGTGCATATTCTTATGTTCTGCAGATAGCTTAAGTCAGAGTTACAAAGGAAACTCTGTCAGTTTTTCTACATGAATGTTTGATAATATGATGATTTAAAAAAAAAAAAATTTATCACCTAAAATGTATCACAGGTTAATTTATGAATGTAAAAGTAAAAACATGGGTTTTTCGAGGTACTGGTGGCTTAGGCATTACCCGTACCCTAGGACCGTCATAGTCTAAAGTTAGGCTATGACAAAATCATCATAATTCAAGAAGTTGCAGAAATTGCAGAAGTAGTGGACACTACTGAAAAGTCATAGCTGCAACAAAGGAGTCACAGGTGTGAATGTGGAAGTCACAACCACTACTAAGAAAGATAGTAGCCTAAGTCCTTAGAAGAGCAAAACTTGCAAGCTCTATAATTGAAGTAGCAGACACAACTATGAATCACGGTCACTATAAGAACATTACAGGCACAACCATGTAGTTTAGAAAGTCGAGGAGCCTAAGTCCAAAATAGGGCAATATTTGCTGGTGTGACTTAAGGAAGTCACCACCGCTACCAGGAAGTCGCGGGCATGAATTTGCATAAAAAGAAAAAAAAAATAGCCATTGAAAAAAAGCTGTCAATTGCATTTAAGAAGGCAAAACTACTTTATTTGAGTTGAGACTATAAATATAAATCCCTGGGATGTTTCAAAGTGGATGAACAATATCTATTAAACTTGCATAAGTGTAAAACAAATCTCGAACTTCATTTTTCATGGTTAGTTTTTTTATTTGTAAGATTTATTGAGGTGAATCTGTTAGGAAGTTGGGTAGTTATTCTTCATCTTTTTCTCAATATTTTTTAGGGTTATTAAGTGATATTAAAAAGAGAAAGGAATTGTTTATGAGCTTTCATCGCTCATCTTGAAATTAATTATAAAGGGTTTGAGTGTTAGCCAAATAGGAAAACACATATAAAGGTTTAATTGTGAGCCTTGTAAAAACACTTTATAAGGTTTGAGTGTGAGCATAAACACTTAGGTTTGATCTTGCATATGACAAAGGATTGATTGGTATAAGTGTCACATCCCACTTTAGGGGGCTTGACGATCCTAGGGCATCAGTAAACCTAATGTCACCAAACACCCATGGAACCCTTAAACATGTCAATCATTAGTCATTCATACTTAAACCAATTCAATAATATTCAAACTCTGTTTAACAATTATAAGTCTAACATAAATTTTGACAGAATCTTCTCTATATTTTTAATCTAATTCCTAATATGAATTGTACCAAATTCATATTTCAATAATTTATCAAAATTCTCAACCTGCATAGAAAATACACTCTCAATATGCACTACCCTTATATCCTCAACTACACAGTTCAGGTAGACATATATAACACTTCTATATTTTCCTTTCACATCATGTCTTAATAGGTTACTCACATTTAACATTATCATTATTGTTACCATTTTCCTTATTGTTATCATTATCCTTTATCACTCTTTACTCATTTTGCATTAATTATCTATTAAATTCTAGTAACAGGTCATACCAAATTTTCATATCATTCACATTTACACATATAAAGTCAACCAGAACTATCTATACCCTGGATTATATCCTATGGAGCTATAGAGTATAAACTTACTAACTCCAAAAAAATAAAATATATATTGGAGTCTTCAATTCTCCTAAGTGCGAAGGAAGGAAAATGACTTAGGAACAACTTCTACCACCTTGTTCCTATAAAATGATAAGGAACCATGAGGTGTATAACACTCATGAGTTAAATATACATCATTAAACCTATAAGGTTTGGTAACAATAAAGAAATGAAATGAACAATATCAATGATAGGGTATTGCACACCATCTGTTCTAGAGGCAATAATGAGTATCAATTTTATGGCTATATAAAAAATAAATAGGTTAATAACAAAAAGTGTTAGTGATGAAAGAAAGGTAACATATCTGTATGTGAAAGTGACAAATAAAGGGACAGTAACAATAGCAGTAATAATATATCAGTATCAGTAGAATACATAAGGCGGGCCAGGCCTAATGGATAGGACAAATCCCTTCTTAGCTAGGGTAAATAGTATAAAGAGTCCATTGTGCATAATGTCGACAATATTTATCCATTACCCTGTTAGTGTGGTAGCTCTATCAGTTCCATATAGGCAGTAAACTTTAATGTCACAATTCAGGTTCTTAAGGTGAGCAATACAATAAGCGTATCTCAATAACAATTCTATGGAAATATATCAATTTAGGCTTTGTTATTCAATAGGTATAATAAGGAAGCATTTAGTCATCAAGGAATAAAGTTCATTTAAACTAAATAAATCATATTATGACTAGGAATAAGCAAAATTATGTATAAATAACTCACCCTAGCCTTTAACCTTTACATTTTCAATTTCCTTTTTCATTGATCCAATGCTTTAGCACTCATGGTTTTCATCATGTATTTTATTCATTCTTGATGCTACATATCTAATTAATTTAAATTTAGATACCACTTAATATGAAATTACATTAATTATATTTATATTTAAGAAATTCCTAAAATCTCCAAATTCTTGGGTTTACTTATATGGAAAACCCTTACTGGCAGTCTATGTTCTTTTAGCCATATCTCTCTTTAAACTTATCCAATTGCTTCAATTATTATTTTTACTTAAAATAGACATATCTATTCAAATTTCAATTCAATCTGATTACTATACCATTCTCAATAATTCATCCAAGTTATACCTACTGTCCTACAGTTTATATCCGGGCAGACTACATTTCCATACCTATAACTTAGTCTGTGTTCATTTAAATGCAAATAATTTTACTAAAACTTATATCACATATAAATGAACAATTCTCATGTTTAACACTTTTCCTAATTCAGACTTTAAATTCCTCATATCAATAGAAAATAATACCCCTTTCCTATTTATCTGTTAATTTGGACAGGTAATGCTTATAGCTTAATATCTTATAAACTAAATATCCAATGATAAAACCCTTTTACAGATCTCTAGATAATAAAAAATAAATATTTTTAATGTTGAATACTTTACCTAATTTAGTCTCTAAAGTTCTCCAAAATAAAAACATAATAGCCATTTTAAAAAACCCTAAATCCGAGTCAGTCACAGTCTTTACTTAATATCTCCTTATTAACTTCGAATTTCATAAATTCCTTTTACAGGCATATACATAACACATATACCTACAAATTTTATATTTTACACTTCCCTAAATTGTCCACGAAATTTGAACTACAATTTTCTGACCTAAACCGTTTCAAGAATTCTTTAATACTCTAATTCATCCTTTAACTTCTTTCATATTCCTTTGATTACATGATTCAATTCATTCAATTCATTAACTATTCTAGCTATAACACATATAGAATAAATTAAAAAACCAAGTTAAGAACCTTACATTAGATGAAGCCTGTCTTCCTTCCTCTTCCAAGAATAGTAAATCCATAAATTTTTCCTTGATCTTTTTCCTTATCTAACATTTCCTTGCTCAAACATTTTGTTTCTATGGAAGGGAATTTGAGAAAATATTTTTGGAGGCTTTTCCATAGATGGTTTGGCCATCATATGTTCAATTGGCTATGCATCTCCTTCATATTTATACTAAGCTAGTGGAAAGTTGAAAAATGGAGAAGATTCTAGATTTTAGATTACTTGGCAATTTTCCATGGAATGAAGGATTAAATGATATAAATATCTTGTATAAAATCTTTCCTAATTCAAGCATGTTGACTGGCCACTCAAATGATTTTTCCTTGGAGTATTCTAGATTTTGTGTATTAAAATGACATTTGACTTGGTGGGTCCCACAACTTTAGGTAATTATACTTTTATCCAGAATTTTCCATATTTATAATTAATACCATTATTCTTTTTAATTCTTTCCAATCAAGTCCATAAATTCTTCCCATTAAAGTCTTATCGAACCTTACATTAACTTTGGTACCTCAATTCAACTTAATAACTTAACCTCTATAGCTAAAGAATTTTTATACCGAACTTATTTTGGAAAAACTCTGTAAATTGAAAATTTATGTTTCCTTAATTTATCTTCTATTCCATATCCATTTTCAATCACTTATAATACTATATTCACTCCAATTTAGTCTATAATCCATCTAATTTAAATCTGGTGGGAGAAATTTGAACAAAATAACTATCCAAAATTTCTTAGAAATCAAGAATCGACAGTTACCTCAAAGTAGGATTTTTCTTATCGGTTTCTTTTCCTTCACTATCCATTTGCCTTTTTAACTTCATATAAATCCTCAAATTATTTTTCCTTAATAATTTACGATCCTAATTTAAGGTATCCTTAATAAATTTTAGCAAAAAATATCTTAAAAATATTTTAAAATTCCCTTACCATTAATACTTTCTATTATTGTCCTTAAAATTCTTCTGTAAAAATTATCCTTGAATATTCTCTTTAAACCTCCTTAAATTAATTTGACTCATTTATTCTTCAATTAACTTCTTATCCACTGCTATGATCCACTTATATCTATATAGTCTCTTGTACAGTCTTTTAGGGTGTTACACTCTACTACCTTCAATAAAATTTGTCCTCGAATTTTCTTTATTTATTAATTTGTATGTACTATTAATTTGTTTCCAAGGGATTCAACATTGAATTTCTCCATATTACTAATTAGCATTCTTATACTAATACTCTACTTCTATGGTCTTCATATCACTTATACTATTCCATGTTCTTCATATCACTTGTTACTATTACATAATCCATAAATATTTAGCAATGTAATACTTAGGCTTCCAATATACTATACCTCAATAGCTTTAATCGCTTATCGATATCATTACATTAATCTTTTATTTCTTTACCTTATTACTTGGCCATTAACTCCTTTCCTAGGATCATATTTCCTAAGTTTTCAATATACTATGCTTCAATACTCATTTACTTATTGTTGAATCTCAATAGTTAGTTAATTATACCATTATAGAAACTTTTATTGTTTATTAACTTCTCAAAGTACTTAATTGCTATAACTTTGATCTTGTAGCTATCCTTTCTGTATAATCATATCCTTATGCCTTAATAACTTCAAATCTCTATTATTCATGATCATTTATGATTCTGTCACTTAAGCCATATTATGATTGATTATAATTACCTATTTCCAACATTTCCTATTACTTCACTTACTCATCATTCTTATTGTACATAATCTATTGCCCGATCAATAACAGTATTCTGTTTGCACTAGTACTTATAATGCTTATGAAAGCTAACTGTACTTTTAATATCACTTCTAAGGATTTTTTGTAATTTCACTAAAATATCCATTCACTATCTATTCAAATTATTTCTATGGAATCTATTATCAATCAACTATCACTACATTAATTGTTATATTCACTTCCAATTCTCATTCCTTTCAATTTACTATCACCTTTTACCAATCCTCATTAATCACGCCTTTCTATGCCATACAATATATATATATATATATATTAACTATGGATGAAGATTATAAAAGACAATGCTGATAAACATAAATATGACAAATGATGAAATATGAATTCCTATGTTCCATTGGTTCTTTTAATAACTTCTTGACACTTATGACGCATATACTTCCTATCACTTTAAACCTTAGTTTGATACCACTTTTTTCATGTCCCACTACAGGGGTATAACATTCCTAGGGCATGGGTAAACCTAAGGTCACTAGATACCCATAAAACCCTTAAACATATCAATCATCAATCATTTATATTTAAACTGTAACACCTTAGTCAAACCTAGAACCTGAACCACAAAGGGTTACTTGGGAAAATTTTGAATTAACCTAAATGTTGTGGTTTGCTATGTGTTTCTACTTGAATCTGATATGTATGCATGTTATATGATGTGTTTGTATGAATAGAGGGGGTTTAAAGGCTGTTAGGAAGCAATCGGGTAAAATTGAGTTTTTAGTGAACTAAGGGCAAAATGGTCATTTCACATCCTTTGAGTTTTTAATGGAAATTAACATTATATTTGATGATAAAAGAGAATATTAAGACATGAAAATAGAGGTATAATGATCAAATGAATTATTGTTGGAAGATTAAAACCGGTAGAAAATAATTCCAGAAAAAGTTAATCGGATAGGGATCCAATTCGAACTAGGGGTAGTATAGTCTTTTTCTAAGGAATATGGACTTATATGGTGTATGCAAGCCTATGGTATCATTTTAAGTTAACCTAAATCAAACCATTGGATGAAAAAATCAAGAATTGAATGGTTAGTAAGTTAGGTTTCATAATTTTTACCATCGAATCAATGTATAGGATTTCACACTTGATATTTAGGTGGATTTTTCCCACCTCTTCTTCTTCCTTAGCCATTTTCACCAACCAAACTTTGTCTTTCTTCATTTCAAGTTTTGGCCACCTCTGATCATCACCAAATCAAGTTGTTTTTTTTTTTCATTTTTTGATCCAAACTAGCTAATTCCATCATTCTAAACACAATTATAACCTTAGATTCAAAGAAAAATTAAGAAAAATTGATAAATCAAAGCTTTGAAGATTTGACAGAACTATTATAAAAGTAAGTGATTTTACCATTATTTTGGTTTAATTTTGATCCTAAGATGTTCTTTGATGTTAATTAGTATCAAATATGTGTTTAGGTTGGAAGAAAACTCAAAAGTTGGAAGGAAACACTAACTAGGAAAAGGTAAGATTCAAATGTGTTATTTTGATGGAATTTTGGTTCAAATGTGTTGTATTTGATTTGTTGTAATGAATTAGTAGCCATTTGATGGAAATAAATCCATTTGGAGGAAGTTCATGCTTGGCCAAATGTGAGGTGCTTAGGAAATGAAGTTGTGCTTTGGTGTTTAATAGGTTTAAAAGCTTGAATGTTATGCCTTTGATGTATATTTATGTTGTTTGAATTATTAGTGTTGAAAAATGAATAAATGGAGTGAATTCTAACTAGACATAACCATATTGAGTTTATAGGTTTAATGTGTTAGGTTGAAGCAATTAGGAAGGAAGGGTTTGAATATGGATTAATGGTGTATATAATGTAAATGTATAGGTTTAGATATGGAAATGGTGTTGGATATAAGTACTTGGAAGGTAAACTTGGAATTTGGTGTATGTTTGATATGGAATGTTGAACTAAGTGTATATAAGTTCTTAATTTGGCTTAATAGTGATGAATATATGAAATGTAAGTCAAATGTGGTGATAGACATGTGTTTGATGCATAAAGGATTAAAAAAAGTGTAAATTGTGTAATTGGAAAAAGTCTATAGTGTTTATTGTGTATGCTTGATGTCTTTTGATGTAAATAATGTGTTTTATAATATTTTCACATCTTACTGGAGTATTATATTTGGAAATAGGTGAACCGTCGAGTACTCGAGCTAGGAGTATCGAGCGACAGGCTGATTAGGGCTTGTGAGTTGTGTTTTGGGGGACAAAGTGAATTTTTGTATTAAAGGTGAGTCTATATGTATAATCATGCATGATTTGCATCATATATCTTATAAAATGTCATTTGGAATGATAAACCAGTGCTTGATATCCAAAAACACCAACAATACATTTTTACCCCGAAATAAGCCCACCGAAACGACTTAAATCGACTTAAACTTTGATTGGCTATAAAATGAAACCTAAAAAGCCAATTGAGCCCTCACTTGGCCCAATCTTCTATCTTTTCCCTAAGCTTTAAAATGCTACCTCATGGTCCACCTAAATCCATTGATAGCTTAATTAACCAGAAACTATTGATAAATCCCAAAACAGACCCGTAATGGCGAGTGCCAGTTGTGGCAGCACAATCGGGCCCGCTGACTATTTTTTTTCACTTGACCCAAATTTGTTCTATCATTCATTATGAATATATATTGGATTGTTCCATAGCTATATGAGTTATATTTATGCTATTTTTATTGTTCTATGGAGACACAACCATATGGTATTATAATAGGACTACCTCGATGATGCAACGGGTAATTCCATTGTAACACCTACCATTTTTATATACATCTATATGTGTGTATATAATTTTAAATGAAATTGGTTTAGTTCATAAATCCTATAATAAGTCTAAATTTTTGTTTATTTTTGATGGTGATAGTGAATGAGCAAGTCAAATAATGAGCATGGAAAAATATTCTTTGTATAGTATTGGTTAATATGTTGAACCCCTAAACTGTATATTTAAGTGACAAAAGAATCAAGGAATTAGAATATCTGTAGCGCACTAGTGATCCAGAAATTGGCGAGCAGGCCTTGTGAGCTGGAGATGGCGAGTTGGCATTGCGAAGAGGCAATTGCGAACTGGAAATGCGAAGTGGAAAAGGCAAATTGGAAATAAAAAGTGGAAATGCGGGCTGGCATATGCGAACTGGTATTGCGAGCTAACATATGCGAACTAGGATTGCGAGCCGGCATATGTGAACTGGCAAAGTGGCATATGCGAGGTGGTATATGCGAGTAGGTATTGCGAGTATGCGAAGTGGTAATGGCAAGCCGGCAATGCAAAGTGGCATTGTGAGTCGGCAGATGCGAGCTGACAATGCAAATTGGCATTGGCGAGCTGGCATTTGTGAGCTAGCAATAACGAGCTAGAATAGCGGAGCAGAAATGGCGAGGCGAAAATTACTGAGGTAGTAGCCTATTTAAAGAGGCAGTAACTGATTGTTATTTCACATTAACTTATATTTTTTTCTTCTCTATTTCTCCATTTCTTGTCTTTTCTTCAAGGAAGATCGAAACACTGTCTCTCCATTTTCTTCTTCAAATTTCATAATTTTCTTCATCAAATTTCTGGAGAAATTTCATGGAAATCATCAATAATATATGTGTTCATCTCTTTTCCATCCTTAACTAGTGGAAAGGAGTTGGGGATTTCAAGAGACATTGAAGTATAGATTTCAATCAGAATGGCTCTAGCAGAACTGAAGGAGTTGAAAATTCAGTTGTAAGAGATATTGGATAGAGGGTTTCTCAAACTAGTAGTTCTCCATGGGGTGTACCGGTTTTATTTGTGTGAAAGAAAGATGGCTCCTTGCGGATGTGTATTGATTATAGGCAACTGAATAAGGTCATAGTGAAGAACAAGTATCCGTTGCCACAGATTGATGACTTATTTGATCAGCTGCAGGGTGCCAACCATTTTTTTAAGATTGATTTGAGGTCTGGGTATCACCAGCTGAAGATTTGGAGTGGAGATATACCCAAGATTGGTTTCAGAACTCATTATGGCCATTATGAGTTTTTGGTATTGCCATTCGGGTTGACAAATGCTCCAGCGGCTTTCATGGATCTGATGAACATGGTGTTCAGGGCTTATTTGGATAAGTTTGTCATCGTCTTCATTGATGACATCCTTATTTATTCTAGGAGTGAGGACGAGCACAGGGAGCATTTGAGGATTGTGCTATAGATACTTCGGGAGCACTAGCTGTATACTAAACTCTCCAAGTGTCAGTTCTGGTTGATTGAGGTGTGCTTTTTGGGGCATGTCATTTGTAGGGAGGGTATTATAGTGGATCCTCAGAAGATTGAGGCGGTTGCTAATTGGCCCCAGCCTACCAGTGTTTTAGAGGTGCATAGCTTTCTGGGTATGGCTGGATATTATCGGAGGTTTGTGAAAGATTTCTCTCATATTACAGCTCTTTTGACTAGATTGATGAGGAAACAGGAGCAATATGTCTGGACAGATGAGTGTGATCGGAGTTTCCAAACTCTAAAGTACTGCCTTACCGGTGCTCCGGTTTTAGCACTACCAGTGGAGGAGGAGAAATTTATAGTATATTGTGATGCTTCGCGGATTGGACTAGGGTGTGTTCTGATGTAGATAGGTAGGGTAATTGCTTATGCTTCTCGTCAGTTAAAGAAGCATGAAGCAAATTATCCTACTCATGATCTGGAGATGGCAACAGTTATCTTTGCCTTGAAGATTTGGAGGTATTATTTATATGGATTGAAATGTGAGATATATACTGATCATAAGAGTCTACAATATATATGTCAGCAGAAGGATCTGAATCTTAGGCAGCGTAGATGGGTTAAGCTTCTGAAAGATTATGACTGTGAGATTCTCTATCACCCAGGGAAGGCTAATGTAGTGGCGGATGCTTTGAGCAGAAAGTCGATGGATAGTCTTACTCATATTGTGGTTGGCAGGAGGCCATTGATTCGAGATCTCAGGCAGTTAGCAGATTGAGGGGTAGAGTTGGATTTTGGTTCCCAGGATCGAAACTAGGCTCTGATAACCCAGTTTCGGGCGAGGTCACTATTGATAGATGATATAAAAGTGGCCCAGGACAGAGATCCTTATCTTCTGAAACTGAGGGGAGAGGTTCAGAGTGGACGAATGACAAATTTCACTATTGATGATGGGATATTGAGATACGGGAGACGTATCTGTGTGCCAGATTGTGATGAGCTACGGGATCAGATCATGCGAGAGGAACACTATTCTGCTTACAGTGTACATCCAGGGATCACCAAGATGTACCATGATCTCAGAGATGTTTATTGGTGGCCTGGGATGAAGAAAGACGTAGCTCATTTTGTGTCAAATTGTTTAGCCTATCAGCAGGTTAAGTTTGAGCATCAGAAGCCATCAGGGCTACTTCAGGAGATAGAGCTGCCATAGTGGAAATGGGAACAGGTTACCATGGATTTCATAGTTAGTCTACCATGGACTTCGAGGGGGTATGACTCTATTTGGGTTATTGTGGATCGATTGACAAAGTCTGCACACTTTTTGGAGGTTAAGACCAACTATTCAGCAGCTCAATATGTGCAGTTATATGTTGTTAAAATTATGCGTCTTCATGGAGTTCCTTTGGAAATCATATCTGATCGGCGTATGTAGTTCACATCTCAGTTTTGAAAGAAATTTCAGGAGGCTATAGGTACCCAGCTATGGTTTAGTATTGCCTTCCATCCATAAACGGATGGGTAGTCTGAGAGGACGATATAGTCCTTGGAGGATATGCTCAGGTTATGTGTGCTGGATTTCAAATGTAGTTGGGATTATTATCTGCCACTGATAGAATTCTCCTATAATAATAGTTATCACTCTTGGATTGGTATGGCTCCATTTGAAGCACTATATGGTAGAAAGTGTAGATCACCAGTGTGTTGGGTAGAGCCAGGAGAGAAGCAGCTAGAGGGACCAGAACTGATTAGAGAGACTATGGAGAAGGTCGCTATGATCAGTGAGCGGATGAGGATTTCCTTCAGTAGGTAGAAGAGTTATACTGATCCTAAGAGGAAGGATGTACAGTTTTTTGTTAGTGATCATGTCTTCCTAAAGTTCTCACCGATGAGAGGAGTTATGATATTTGGGAAGAGGGGCAAGCTATCACCACGATTTATAGGCCCGTTTGAGAAACTTGAGTGGATTGGCACTGTGGCCTATAGATTGGCTCTTCCAACCAGTATGAACCATGTACATCCAATATTCCATATATCGATGCTGCGGAGATATGTATCGGATCCATCACACATTTTGGAGATACAGGATGTGGATCTCAGTGAGGATTTATCGTATGAGGAGCTACTTATGGAGATTGTTGATCTGCAGGTTAGGAAGCTTCGGAACAAAGAGATCCCTATGGTTAAAGTGCCATGGAGGAACCAGTCGATAGAGGAGTGTACATGGGAGAGCTAGCAGGAGATGCGAAACAGATATCGATCTCTATTTCATTTTTGAGGTATGTTTCATTTAAAATTCGAGGACAAATTTAATTAAAGGGGGGAAGAATGTAACACCTGCATTTTTATATATATCTATATGTGTGATTATAATGTTAAATGAAATTGGTTTAGTTCATAAATCCTGTAATAAGTCTAAATTTTTATTTATTTTTTATGATGATAGTGAATGAGCGAGTCAAAGAATGAGCATGGAAAAATATTCTTTTATAGTATTGGTTAATATGTTGAACCCCTAAACTGTATATTTAAATGACAAAAGAATCAAGGAGTTAAAATACCTGTAGCGCACTAGTGATCTAGAAATTAGTCAGCAGGCCTTGCGAGCTAGAGATGGTGAGCTAGCCTTGCAAAGAGGCAATGGTGAATTGGAAATGCGAAGAGGAAAAGGTGAACTGGAAATGTGAAGTGGAAATACGGGCCGGCATATGTGAACTGGGATTACGAGCTGGCATATGCGAACTGGGATTGCGAGCTGGCAAATGCGAACTGGGATTACGAGCCGGCATATACGAACTGGGATTGCGAGCCAACATATGCGAACTGGTAAAGTGGCATTGCGAGCCTGCAAATGTGAAGTGGCATATGTGAGCTGGTATATGCGAGGAGGTATTGCGAGTATACAAAGTGGTAATGGCGGGCCGACAATGCGAAGTGGCATTGCGAGTCGGCAGATGCGAGCTGGCACTTACGAGCCGGCAATGGGAACTGGTATTAGCGAGCTGGGATTGGTGAGCTAGCATTTGCAAGCTGGCAATTGCGGGTAAGAATAGCGGAGCGGAAATGGCAAGGCTGAAATTACTGAGGCTGTAGCCTATTTAAAGAGGCAGTAACTAATTGTTATTTCACATTAACTTATATTTCTTTCTTCTCTATTTCTCCTTTTCTCGTCTTTTCTTTAAGGAAGACCGACACACTGTCTCTCCATTTTCTTCTTCAAATTTCACGATTTTCTTCATCAAATTTCTGGAGAAATTTCGTGAAAATCATAAATAATATCTGTGTTCATCTCTTTTCCATCCTTAACTAGTGGAAAGGAGCTGGGGATTTCAAGAGACATTGAAGTATAGATTTCAACCCATTTTAACCCATTTGAGGTAAGAGTTTGTTTATTGGTTCTAATTGATTTATTAGATGTTATTTAGGTTGAAATTAATGGGTTTAGTGTTAATTTACCTAGATTGATACTAATTTATGAAAATCCCTAAATTTGAGGGTTTATTTGAAATTGTAAGATATGATTTGATAAATTAGTGATGGGTTTTATTAATTGATGATAGAATTAGTCAATTGGATGTAAGTGAACAACTAATTGATGATTAATTTGATGTAGAATTGTAGATTGTGGAATTGGAGTTCTCAAAGTAGCCACAAATTGGGGATTTTGGTGAAATTGGAGCAATTAGCTATTGCATTGGCTATTGAAAGCTTTAGGTGAGTTCTACATGCATTATTTGATATACTGAAATATTTGATTTGATTATTGGTCACCATTGGTGAAAAACCCTAAATGGCCGAACCCTATAACCTTGTGTTACTTTCGGATTTGCTTTGAGTTTGTGCTTATATTTCTTTGCCAAATCAATCCATTTGATATTGTATACCTTTGTTTAATTGATATTTACCATTTCAATCACCGAACCTCACTTTTGCCTTATGAATTATCCTTAATACCAAACCCTTAATTGATAATTGTATATTGTATATGGCATGGCCATTATTGATAATGGATATTGTTTTGATTGATACCAAACTAATTGATTGATTGAATGTGTCCAGATGCCATTGTTGCTTATGATATCCCTCGTTATTGACCTTGTTATGGTTATGGTAGAACTTCTGATTCGACAGGGGAGTGGGGAAATACTATCCACCTTGTGCACATTATATATTTGTACCCTAGCTGGGAGGGGTTATGGTCCTGGCCATAGGGCCTGATTAGCCTTATGCTTATTAAACCTGATATGGATGTACTAGTGACCTACATGGCGTGCCCTAGGACCATCACAACTCAGGAAACCGGGTCATGACATCCATCGACTGTGTGCACACTGGTAATCATTGGACCCTTTCTACGGAGGGGTGTCATATTCTCTAGCCATAAGGAGTGATCTCCCTTACGTACATTGGATTATGCACGATTGTGCTATTACAGTGTGATTGCACTTTTCACTGGACCCAATTGTCATAGCCTAGAGGATTTTTCATACTATAGATTCACAGAATTTCAAATAACAAAGATGACATTTAACTTAGACGAGACATGAACTCCTATATTCCTTGGTATACACTCTATCATTAACATATAACATTACATGTTTGCTAAACCTAGCTCTGATACCACATTTTTCACAGCCTAACTTTAGACTATGACGGTCCTAGGGTACGGGTAATGCCTAAGCAACCAGTACCA
>CANXYC010447117.1:0-11326 GCA_948193065.1 Aleurites moluccanus
GTTGGATTCCACGGACATTTTTCATCATGTATGTTATGTATGTTTATGGATGATTATGTGTAATGTGGCATTTCATGTAGATTAAATAAATGACATGCATGTTAAATTAATTTATATCAGCTCATTGAGTCGAACGCTCACCCCTGTTTAAATATATTTTTCCAGGTTTCGGGTCGAACTTAAAGAGATTTAAATTTTTAAGTTGAGTATTCCTGCCTCTTAATTCTCAGGCAGTAAAATTATTTAATTTACTATGTTATTATTTTATATTCACTGTATTAAATCTTTAGAGCTCCGCATTGTTATTTTCAATGTCAGGTTTATGGTTTTTCTGTTAAGCAAAACTTAATTGATGTTAAATTATGAGGATTATGTTGAATAGGTGGGCTTATAGTTCTTGTTGGTGACAGTTATAGCTGTCATATTACTGGTTTTATTGTTTAGTGGTAAGTCAGGCTTACTACGGGTTCCGGAAACTTTATACTTTCCCGTTCCCTAGTGCCAGTCACGTGCCCAATTAGGGTCGGGTCGTGACAAGAAGAGTCTTTAATGACTTTTGAAGAGTCTTCTTCTCTACTACTTGTATTCCTCCTTCTTTCTTATATTCCTTTCTTTAACTCTCAATTTTTATCCTTAAAAACCTCTATTAACAACACCAAACCTTCAAATAATCTTCCAACAAAGCAATTAACCTCACATCCCTTAACCATACATTACATTAAGGGGGTGTTTCGATCCTTAATTACATATTTCAATTGCTATTTAAAAATGTACGCGTCGATAATTGAAAAATTGATTGTTTAGATGTTCAATTATTAAAGATTAATTGACGATTTGTCTTATTCAAATAAGTAAAATTTTTAAGAATTATTACTACTGATTAAAGTTTTTACAAATTGAAAAAAATACTTTTACCTTAAATTAGTAATTGTCAATCGCCCATTCAAACACTTTTAACACTCTTAAATCCATTATCTACAACTTTTTCTGGCCACTTTTACCCTAAATCAGTGATTATCTGGCCACTTTTATCCTAAATCAGTGATTGTCAATCGCTCATTCAAACACTTTTAACACTTTTAAATCCATCATCCACAACTTCTTCTGGCGAATAATACCATTAAGCTTGGAAGTGCTTCAACTCTCTCACTATTAACTTTGCTTCCCATCATTCTTGTGTATCCAATCTTTAGAGAAAATCATCCATTCAAATAGTAATTTTTTTTTTTCACTAGGTAGTTTGCCTCTTTTGCTTTATGACTTGGATCGAAGGAGGGAACAAGGAAAAAAAAAATAATTTCTTCAGAAAAATAATAATAATAATAATTTCTATTAAAATATGGTGGCTACTCTATATTATTTTAATTTTCATTATGATGGGAAATGATACATACATACTTTAGCATATACATACTTTAGCATATACCAATTCTTCTGGAAAATAAATGAAGCAAAAGAAAAATAAAATAGTGGGTTTAAGAACACCATTGTTAAAATTTAACCACTAAAATTCTTCAACTTATCCCTATCCTTAAATATTAACTTAAAACTATAAAATCCTTTAATTTTGATTTGATTACACGAATTGTCCTTGTAGCTATTTTGTAGCTTAAAACTTGCCCGAAATTTATATTTGACATCCTACATATAATTTTTTAATGTTATTTCATGTCAAACGAAATTCAAGTAAGATTTAACGAAAACTTTCTAAATTTTATTCTCTTTCCATCCCATTCTCATATTTTTCTCTCTCTTCTGTTTTAGCTAAAAAAGATAATATTTTTTTTTTTTCAATTTCCATAAAAACAAACATAGCCTTAGTTGTTTGGGTTCTTATAACACTCCCCGCCTCTGTTTAACACAGAATTTTGTAAAGAGAAGAAGAACTCAAACATTGAACATAAAATGTCACAATTGGTTCGTTATAGCCGTTGGTTATCGCGCTTCAAAAACCCACAATTCCAAAACAAACAAGTTCTTGCATTCTCCTCCACAACCACCAAACAAGACAATGACAAATTGCCTCGACCCGGTCCGCCTCCGATCCGGATCGATTTTACTGAGTCGGCGGGTCGAGGCGTTTTCGCCACAAGGAGAATCGGTGCTGGAGAACTCATACACACTGCCCGGCCCATCGTGTCTCACCCTTCTCTGTCGAATATTAATTCTGTCTGTTATTTTTGCCTCAAGAAAATAACTTTAACGGAATTTAAAGGTCAAAGTGTTGCATTTTGCAGTGAAGAGTGCGCTGAAAACGCTAAGGTACAGTGGGTTTTTATTTTTTTGGCAGCCAGTAATTGTTTATTTAGAGTTTTGCTATACACCGACCATGTGTTTGATGTATTGCTTATGAAACAAAGTTAAATGTTTGGTTTATGCTTTGGTTAGCAGTGAACTTGGACGCTGTTCGGCTAAGCGATTATGAATTATTTTACTTGTTATAGTTTGGCGATGAATAAGTGGTGATCATTAGCATAAGTTGAATTCTGATTTTATTAATGCAGCATTGTGTGTAAATTTTTCTGCTTTTTGAGTGGAGAATTGCTATCCTTTGGTCTTGGTTTGCTATGTTCTTTTGCTGGATGTTTCATGATCATAGTAGAAGGTGATGGCTTTTCTCTTGTTTTTTCAAGTCAATTTCTTTTTGCTATGACAGTGCTAGTTGTAATATTGTGGAGAAGTATGTGAATCACAGTGGTGTTGACATTTGATTGTTGCTCACTGACTAGTGATAAGAAAGTCAAAGTTTTAATTATTTCAAAATTCGTTCCTTATGGCACGATTATTAATGGCTTGGTTATGCATGTGGATGGGTTAGAGACTGCACGATAAGATAGTTGGCTGGTTGGTTATCTGCTGATTTCAGCTAAGAGCTTTATTGAAAAATTTGAAATATGAAAATTTAAGTTCTGAAAATAATTTGCCAGTCCTCTTGCAAGCACACGTATTGAGACTTTAAATTCAATTTACTTATAGTAAAATGGTGATGGTTAGGCACTCTTTTCCTTAGGTAGTCAATTCAATATGCTTCTTAGCACTTACCTTCACTTTGATAAATGTATTTGCCAAGTACTCCAAGAGCTAAATGTTTAATCTTTGCGGAAGTTAGCACCATGTTGAGAAGGGGAAGGCATTGAGAATTTCCAATCAAAGCGCATTATATGGACAGTTTGGTTAAATACACAACTTATCTTGAAAACTTTATGATTATGTGCAAGGAAATCCATCACCATGGTTTGGATAGACAGGAGCTTGGTAAATGGATTAGTCCCAAGTCAAATTGGTTCATTTGAATGATATTATAATTTAAGAATATCACAATGTTTTTTATTTTATGCACCCTTTTTATCCCATAATAAAGTTTTATGTCTGTGGAGCTTATGTTATTATCTTCAAATGAAAATTCTAGTTTATTTTTAGAAACATAAATTGGACAAGATGATGACGGCTTGTGTTAAGATTGTATATACCATGCAATATGATGATTGAAATTTGAGGATTATGTGGCATTCAACACATTAGCTGGAGAACTTGGACAGGGTTGTATAAGATAATCTTTTGTGTCAAAGAAATAGAAAAGCAAAATGAGCTGTGTATATGGAAGAAAATTAGGTTTTTGTGGCTTGGGAATGATTTCATTTCAAGCTTATGCTCTGTTTTTGTTTGATATGTTCATGTTTGTTACTCTGGAGCTATTATCATTAAATTTTATAGTCATGATACATACAATATAAAGTTTCAGTGATTAAGTCAATTATATTCCAAAGAACTTCGATATTTGATGACTGATCTTTTTTCTTTTATATATTCTTGGAATGGGTTCCCTTTATGAATTGAGCTTTAATCTAATTTTTCATACCTTTTAGGTCTTTTATGATGTAGAGACAAAAGCAGATTGGTTAGCTTTTGATGACTATTACCGGTATGAAAGTTTCTGAGATTCATGTTATTTCACTAGCTTGTATGTTGATGAACCGCTGTTATCATTTTGATTTCTGTCATTGATAAAACTAATATATTCCTGATTTCTAGAGTCTTTCTATTCTGCTCCAGCTTTGCAGTAAATGTGTATCTATTTACTATAAATTGCAAAGAATAAAACAACTTAAGTACATGTTTAATCCTTTTTAATTTTTTTATTACAAGTATATATTGTACTTGTAATAGAATTTTCAGATAAGCAAGTCTCCAAATTTTCCATTTAATATTATAGTTGTTCTTTTTATTAAAAGGGAAAGTTTGATATGCAGCACATCTTTCGGCACACTTGACCTGCAGGATAGTCCTTTTGTATATCTTTCTTTTGCTTCTATCATTGTGCAGGACCCAAGGTCTAAAATATCCACTCATGGTAAGACGGTTGGCTTGTATGGTTATTTCAGGAGCTGCATCTGCTGAAAGTCTTGACATACTTCAGCCAGCTAATTTATCTCATGAGAGGGTTTTAGAGGTGAGAACTCTACATGAATCTTTGTTAATGTGATGTTGGAAATATCTACAACACAGTGTTATTGGTAGCATTCAGAGGGCATGGACATTGAAACTTTGATAATTTTCTATGTGCCACATCATGTGGTTTGGGCTTGAAAGTTTTTTATAAGACAAACACTGATTGCCATGTCCTTTTATTTCCCCCCTTTCTTTGTTACCCAATGTGCCATTTGTTTATTCTTGTTTAGGTTTCGTTGTAACCTGGAGCTTACAGTTTCAAACCACATAAACAGCCTCTTTGCAATGAAAGAGGGAGGCAACATAAATTGGACCTTCCCTGGGCCACGATGCAGGATGCCTCATAGACTAGGACACCCTTTCAATATCATGCGACGATCCTCCTTTATACCTTTCTGCCCATGCATTATTTTTGTTAATTGATGTAGGATATATTTATGAATTTTGATAAAGAGGGCTTCTATCAGCACATTTTCTATGCCTTACATGAAACTTCGACAATGTATTAAGTTTAATTATATCTCTCAATCTCCATTCTGGCCTTCCTAAATTTTCTATCAACATGTTACTTGTTCCTCATGCAAATTAACCCAGTAAAAATTGATTGTATTATTTTAACTAAAAAAAATAAAGCTGAGACTTACATGTAACTATTTAGCAGTCTTTTTTTTTTTTGTTGTCAACCCATTCTTTCTTAGCAGAAACTAAAATCTTCAACTGCATACTGAAGGAATTTTAATGTATCTTTATGAAGATGAGAATCTTAATTAGAATTTTGATTATGGAACAAGGTGTGCATTATAACTGATCATGACAACTTGATTTTGTATTTATTTTCCCTGGTATATTCTTCTTGAAGTTACAGTTACGTACTTTTATTTAGTGGCATTTTGCAGATGGAAGAGGGCTTTGGTTTGCTCAGAAGTTCCTTTTCTGAGGCAAATATCGCCGATGAACAGATGGCATGTATCCTCCACATGACAGAGATTTATATATTTATCTTGCTTTTAATTTTACAAGTAATAGCTTGGAAGCTTCGAGAGAGAAGTTGTCTTTGACTGGGTAAGTCTTAACCAAGCAATGGTACAATAATGTGTTGGCACGGATTCGTATCAATGCATTCCGTATTGAATTGGCTATAGGATCGTATGAAGATCTTCTGTCATCAGCTGCTGCCTGCATAGATGCTGAAGCTGCTGTTGGAAATGCTGTTTATATGCTTCCGTCCTTTTACAACCACGACTGTGGTAAGCCTCTCCCTTCTAATTCAAGCCTACTGTTTACCTTGTTCACGTGTAATTTTAATGAGACCAGCAAGCCACTTCTATAAATTTGTTTTATTAGTGGAGATTATAATGGACATATAACGGTTCATTGTCACTTTGTATCTTTCAAGTCTGCATGTTCGTGTATGTTGTGGTATGATCAGTGAAAATTAATATTCGTTTTTTGGATCTTTAGCATCTTTCTTGAACCACAATCTTGAACATTCAAGTGAGATGATTTATTGGGAAATGATATCAAAATTAAACAATGCACAAAAGTAATAGTACTCTCCTCTGTCCACCTCACTCAACTTACAAGGATAGGCACATTGTGGTTTGCATTTATCCCTAACATCTCTGCCAAAAGTTTTTTTTTTTTTTTTTTTTAAGTCAGTGTCAAATAAACTAACTTCGCTAATTATTTACTGCAGATCCTAATACACATATTATATGGGTAGAGAATGCAAATGCAAGATTGAAGGCACTTTGTGATATTGATGCAGGTTTGTCACATGAAGCACAGTTTTCAGATTTTTTTTTTCTTTATTGTCTTTTTTTTTTTTTTTTAATTTTTCTTTTCCATTTGCAAGTCTTCTAGGTTGGTTTACTATCAGGAGTAGCATAATGGGACAGTTGTTTGAGGAATTCCTTGGTGACTCTTTTTCATCAAATTTGTTGTTATTTATGTAATTTCATGGATTTAGAAAATTTAAGTTTTCTGTGTCAATCCGAAACTTAGAATTTTTTAGTTAAAACTTAGAATCTTTTAGTTCTGTTTCTGATGGGCTGACCTATCCGCTTATGACTTTTATGAATGAAGTGAGGTTTTTTCAGAACTACTTTATAGTTATATCCACGGTAAAAAGAAAGTTGCTACTTGCATCCTCACCACATAATACTTTGAGCTAAAAAGTTAGGTATCAATAAGAGAATAAGAACCAAGCTAAGCTAAAACCCCAAGATTGGCATAAGTAGCACCTTTGACGACAATTGGAGACAATGTGGAGATTTCGTGAACTGGATTACATTTCATGTTAAATTAAATTGAAATGTTTGGTGGAATGTGGCAGCACCAAGTAAATCAGTTCATACTTCACAGATTAAAAGTTTAATGATTGTTATGTAACAAATAAAATAGAAGTGGACATGCTGAGAATTAGCAATGGGTCCGGTAATCACATGTACAGTTAAGCCATTATAACTACAATATTTGGTGATTTTTTTCTGTGAACATTGGCATGATGATGGCTCCTATTGCTGATGATTTATGTTGGATATGCAGATGAAGAGCTCCGGATCTGCTATATAGATGCTAGTATGGATCATGATGCTCGGCAAACAATTTTGCTTCAAGGGTTTGGTTTTAAGTGCAATTGCCTTCGTTGTTTATCAGGAGATTAGTTTAGTGTGTTGTTTCTTGTATTCAATTTTTTTCGTTGTTAGAAAAGGAAATCTGGAGTTCAAGTACTGATGAGAAACATTAGCTCATATAGACAATTTTGAATAATACCAACAGCTGTTGCCAATTGCTCATTCCTGTAATTGTATTTGATGGATGATGGTAAACTAAACATAGTCTTGCCTTACCCTAAGAAAGATTTATGGAAATGGTGCCTTAAAATATAAGGATTTATATTGAATATATATATATATATATATATATATATATATATATATATATATATATATATAGTAGAAATAATCTCCAAATTTGTATTATTTATAAGGCCTTATTCAGTATAAATAAAATATAAAATTTTGTAAATTTATTTGAAATTTTATCTTGTTCATGTTTGATTGAGAATCATATTATTGTTAAATATCTTTTTGTGTCTAATATATAATACTAATTACTATATTTGTTGCAATCTTATCAATTTTGTAATTTGATTTTAATTAATTAATGTCAATTTTTTTTAGATTAATTGATGAAAAGATTAATCAATCAATAAATTATTATTAAATATATGATTATTTTAGCAGGAAAATGGGATTGGAACACAAGTTTTTCTTACTTGGATTAGATGTATATTATTGCTAAACTAAACTTATCAATGCAACTTATGAATTAATTTACTTAACAACATTGGCTGATAACAAAAGGTGTTATGGAATATTAATTTTATTCGTGTACAAAGGAAAGGAAAAACAAATGATAATCAACCTCAAGATTTTACGTGGTAAGTGCGCTGGGTGAGCAAACGATCGGTTTGATTTGAATCGAATAAAATTTTTCATAAACTGAATAATAATTTTTATAAATCAAATTTTAAATCTAATCAAATCGAAAGTTTTTTAGATTAATCAAATTGAATCGATAAATTTTGATTTGATTTTTTTATTTTTTTAAATAAAATAAATATAAAATTATTAAAAATATATATTTTTAAATAAATAAATATATATAAATATAATATATATATTTATATATTTCCATTGGTTCGGTTATTTCAGTTTTATTTTGAAAAAATAAATCAAAATTGAATTGATCAAAATTTTAAAAAAAATTAACTGAACCGAACTGGCCAAACTAGGTTCAGTTCGGTTCAGTTTTCCCGATTTTTTGCTCACCCATAGTTAGTGGGGAAGGAAAGGGATGGCAATTAAGTAAAGAGAATTTTTTCTTTTTTGTGAAGATTCAGTTACATCAATGCTGACGGAAGTTTCCAATCAAAATAGTATAACAAATGTGTAAGTGGAACATATTGAGTGGTTGTATGGTAATTTTATTGTCAAATTGAAATTTTATTGTTTAATTGAAATTTTAGTAAAATATAATTTTGTCAAAAAAAAACTTGATTGAAAATAAACAATAAATACATTAATTTATTATATATATAAAACTCGATTGGAATATTTTAAAATTCAATTTTAATTTATCCCTTAATATTTAAAGTAAAAATTTGATTGATTTTAAAATTCGATATTACTTTTAATTAGATTGTCAAACATTCCTGAAAGATTTTTCTATATCTTCTTCAATTTTGACGAGAAAATAATTAAGAGGAAAACTGTAAAAAAGGAGAATTGGGATTCCACTATTTTGTGGGTTTGATTTGGAGAAATGCGTTTCATTTCATGCAATTATTTAGACATGAAGGTATAGAGATTTCATGTATGGGTTATATGTAATATTATATTATAATTAGTCTCAGTTTTTTTTTTTTTTTTATTAATTAGTTGTGTTTCAAATGATATATAAATATAACTATTTCACATGACATATTAAGGTATATATAAATATATGTGGGAGTGTTAGGTTCAAATTCAATTTAGTTGATCAAAATTGAAAGTTACATTATAACTACAACATAGCAAATGCATGGGCAGTAGAAACTAAGTCAAAAAAGGCAATACTGTTTTTTTTTTACTTCTCTTTATAGGATTTGATATTTCCAAAGAAGAAAAACAAGTTAAAAGGGAAAAAGGAAAAAAACTGCCTTATTACAATATAGTATAGGACTTGAACAAGTTATAATTTCATTAGTATTTGTATAATATTTTTATTCAGCTGCAGATCCCTCTTCCCTTCAGGACATGCCTCCTTAGGCCAGGAATATGAACATTTGTTATGTAATCTCTCCAATCTATACTTTCCACATCAAATCCAAATTTCTTCTTCTCATTTTCAGACAAGTTCTCCATCAATCTTTGAGTATTGCTATTATCAAATCTGCACCCGACGAATTTCAATGAAATAAATTATCAAAACAAAGGATTAACTTAATAGTACTGAAGTCGTCAGATTGTGAGTTAGAATTCTTGTGAGAGCCTAATTAATTTAAAAGATAAAAGTAATGATCAAAACAAAAATTTTATAATTTCCTTACCTTCCACCATAAAAAGTGTATGGTTCATATATACTAGCCAAATACTTTCCTTGTTCCACTGATTTTTTGCATATAAATTCATGTTTTAGAGACATCTTCCTGTCTAATGAGGCAATTTCTGATAACCCATTTCTCTGAATCACATCTCTCCAAAGATGATCAGAAAAATCTTCCATAGAAGTGAAGAGTTTCATCGATGGAACGTGAATTGCTCTGCCTTTGGAGTCCATATAAGGGGAGGAATTGTAATGTTCATAGAGCAATTTAGCTAAGTCTTTGAAAGCTAATGGATTTACAACAGATGAAGCAATTTGGTATACATTAATGCCTGATTTTTGAACCATTCCATGCCTGGCTATTGCTGCTAAAGTTGCATTAACTACCATATCTGCTGGGACCTTCAATAATAAATTAAACCATTTCAAGAAATTAAGTAGCAAATCTTCACAACGTAGAATTTTTCAATTTTGGGAAACAAGTATTAATTACTTACTACATCAAGAACCCCATTTGGGTCTACTAGAAATCCTGTCAGCTGCCCTTTTCCATAGTACAAAATTATTGGATCCATCATCCTGATACATAACGACTCAAAAATATTAAACTGAAATCACGATAAGAACTTGTGTGAACTACTAGCCGAATAATTAGAACATGATTGGTAGTTTAATAATTTGCAATCACAATCAACAATGATTATTAATAATAATTTACAAAAACCTTTGAATACATTACATATGAGATTAATATATGATAAGTATGACTATAGGTTGAGTCAAAATAAAATATACCTATTTCCTTCCATCCATCCTGGAAATGGGTCTTTGCAAGTGCTTTCAATAACACTAGGTCTAATTATGACAACTGGTATATCTCCTCTCAAGCTATCAATCATCATTTCTCCCATAGCTTTTGTAAACACGTAAGTGTCTTGCCACCCAAATTTTCTTGCCCTGTTCAGGAGTCAACTATTATTGCTTTAAGTTACTATTTATTCAAGAAAATAAATTGATGCGGTTCCTAAAGATAGAAATTAATAGGAAGATAAGGAGAAGCCTAATCACCTTTCTAAACCCAATTCTTTCATCTTTTGAGCCAATTCATTTTCTTGAAAACCTTTCTTGGAATTCAAAGCCAAATCCATTTCATTTTCAACATCTAAGGTAAGTAGAAATCTTGAAGTGGTTTCAGTGATGAAATTTTCCTTGGCTATGCAATCCCCAATACAAAATGGTTTTTCCATGATTCTTCCTTGTCTTTGTCCATTTACATAAGCTGCAATACAAATAACAGAAACATTTTAACTTTCTATCAATTGCCCAACAAAAAGAACAAAAAAAATTGAAAGCTCTAAGAAATTATTCGAGAATCAAGAGTAAAACATTATCCTAATAATAATTAGAAGAATTCATAATTACCTGTTGATACTTGCAAGAATAGCTTAATCTTTTGACATTTCTTTGCAAAGCTCATAAGGTAACAAGGTCCTCTAGTGTTAATGTCAATAGCAACATCATATCTGCAATTTCATAATAATAATATCATAATTATATATTTATCCTAAAGAGTGTAGCCGGTGTATAAAACTCCCAACTTTGTGAGAGTCGAGGATAATAATCTATAATATGCAACATTTCCTTGCTAGTTTTACATTCAAACCCATGATATTCTGATCACAAAGGAACAACTTTATCATAGCTCTAGGGCTAGCCATAGTGTATGTTTGTATATAGAACATAAACTTCCTCAAAAATCACATATATATATATATATATATATATA
>CANXYC010447122.1:0-10056 GCA_948193065.1 Aleurites moluccanus
ATATATATATATATATATATATATTTTGGTTGGTTTGGTTTATTCTCTTTTTTTTTTCGTAGAAAATAAAACTAAATAAAAAAAGTCAAAATTTCAAAAAAATTAATCGAACCAAACTGAAGTTTAAAAAATTGAATCGAACTAACCGATTTAAGTTAATTTGGTTTGATTTGACGCGATTAGTTCGATTTGATTTCCTAGTCAGATGCTGATGTAGCAAAAATAATAATAATAAAAATTACGTTAGCATGCCATGTCAGCTCTAACACCGAAACTCTGACTGAATTTCGATTTTGTGTTAAATTTGTCAAAAATTAAAAATATATGCTTATGTCAAAATTTTTATTTGTAATAAAATTACATTTTTATGAATTTCGTGATTTTTTTTTATAATTAACTCTTTAAAAAATATGCGTTATATATATATATATTAAGGATAATTTTTTTAATTAATTTATTTTTTACTTTTATAACAGATTAAAATTCAAAATAATAATATGCACATAATAATTATTATTTTGTTTGGTTAACTAGAATAATAAAGTTAGAATGGAAATAAAATATTTATTCCTAAAATTTGGATTGTTTGATAAATTAAAAAAATAGGTTTGAAATAAAATTAAAATATTCGAGGATTTTTGTTACTGAGGGGATGTGGGATTTACATTCCAAGTGCAATTTCTGTAATTTCATTTCCATTGAGCTATTTTCAATTCTATTCTTGCATATCCATGAACCAAACAAGCTCTAAGAAACTAATATATATCAATAGCAATAATTACTAAAATTTTACATATATATTAATAGCAACAATTTCTAAAATTTTACCAAATTACAAAGTGTGTTTTTGATTTAGCTACTGGCAAGGGCGAAGCTTGAATTTTATATCGTAGGGGACCAATATTAATTTGATAACAATAATTATAGCAGGGACATGTGATGATATAACTTTTTTAAATTTTATCATATTGATCAATAGGATATATGTATATTTATTATTGCAAGTCGGTGTCACATTCAAGTTAAAACTTGATCCATACTTTTTAAGTTTTTAAATTTTTTAGACTAGTTTTAATAATTTATAAATTCTCAACTTTTTTGTTTTTTTTTTTAAAAATAAAATTATTAGAAGCTCGTATGTTCCCATCCATTAATAAAGTTAAAGAAAAATAAAAAAATAAAAAAAATAAAAATTTTAAATCTAAATCATTGCCTACTTAACAACCAACAAAGAAAATTTTAAAATTATCAGATAAATTTTGAGCTCTTATAAATTTCAAATGATTCAAATACAACAATTCGCACAACAATTCGCACGGTCAAAGATACAAAATAGAAGAAAACATAAAAGAGTGCAATTCAAAAAAATGAACAATTATGCAAATCTCAAAATAATTGATTACGAAATATAATTAATTTCATTATATATTTATGAATATATTATTTTTGGTTTTTCGAAAATTTATTTAATAATAAATTATATATTCACAAAAAAGATAAATTAAAGAAGAATTGCAAACTAAAAAAAGACATACTTTTATATATATATATATATATATATATATATTGAAATTTTTATTTTCTTAAATCAAAATGAAAATGAATTAGTTGATATCAACATTAAAAAAAAAGGAAAAAAAATTATAAAAAAGAGAAAGAAGCTATAGTTTATATATATATATATATATATATATATATATATATATATAAGCTGGAATTATGTATATATATATATAATACTGTTTTTTTAAAAAATATAGAGGGACTATATTTCTCCCGATCAGGATGTAGCACCGCTCCCTAACTATTGGTAATTAGCAGATAATTTTTTGATTTTCAATAACTGATTTTGGCTCATTTGATAAGTTAAAAATTCAGCAACTATTAGATATTAAATATCCTAACAACTGTTGATTGCAAAATCTTCATTTTTGAATTTTTTCCAATCATCTGATAGTTGATATTATATTTTTTATTAGATTTACTCTTATAAAAAAAAAAGTACTAATGAAATAATTTTTAAATTAATTTTGTGTGATATATTTATTTATGTTTTTAAAAATAATAAATAATTATTATATACCCATATAATAATTTTATATCTCAACAACAATGACTATAAAATTTTTATCACACAACTAACATTTATCAGCAAATAACTATTAGCCACTAATTAGGGGTGTATATAAGTTGGTTTGGGCGATTTGTTTTATGTGAGATAAATAATGCTTCTCATATTGGATTAATGAGAAGGCCCATTCAGTCTACCGAGCAAATATCTAAAGTAAAGCAAACAAGCCCAATCCAACTTAGAGGCCCACTATCACTTCAATAAGGATAAGCTCATCAAGTCTCACCTCGAGTCACTTAGGCATGTCCTAATAATTTTCCTTCCCTATTAAGGAACAACAGAGACATTCTCACAAAGACGGTTCCACAAATGTGGAATGTCCATTGACACTTAAATGAAATATAGAATGAGGTTCATAGGCATAAAACCCAAAGGCTGCTAGCTAAGCCTATCATCATGCAAGTACATCTATAGTGTGATGTGACCTTAGTACCCATTCTAATGCTACCACCTATAACTCAAGTTTAATTATTTGGAATGGGATCAAGAGTATATAAGTTGGAATTTCAACAACCATAAGTAGCTTTTCTCTATATATTCTCATCCCTTTATGGCATTAAAAATTTCTTTATAGAAATTCATAGAATGAGATATTGTTCATCATTTTTCTCTAAAACTCTTTGTGAAAAAAACAACTACCTTAAGTATCAGAGAGTTGGCCTTACTATCTACGCCACTGTTTTGCAAGATTCAAACCTAGAAACCAACCAATAAGCCTCTTAAAGAGATCAAACCTCATCAAAATGGCATCCTCTTTAGGAACAATAATCCCATATTGTTTATTATCTCTTGGTTCTCTCCTTCCTTTAAGGGGGGTGACATCCACAAACCATTTCTTTCTTTATTTTCTCTATCTTCTTTCCCCCTTTCTCTCTACACTTTCTTAAAAAAAAAAACTTGAAATATGCAAAACACTTTCTCTCTCTTAAAAAGCCTTCTCTTGAATTGTTTGAAAAAATGACTTACCTTCAAGAGATAGATCTGACTTTTATCCATCCCATAAAAATAACTAAAAATGCAAAACCAATATACAACCTAAAACACCTTTATAACCCCATCAACCACTCAAACTATTTAGATAAGAAGCCCTCTTTCTATCACACCTACAATTGACCCTATGCAACTCAAACTATCAAGACAATAAGCGCTCTCTCCATCACACGTACAATTCCCCCCATGCAACTCATTTAGATTGCGACCATTAAGCTTATTGCAACTTGACAAACTCTCATAAGCATGGCCTTACAACAAACCCCAAACACTCAAAAACATCCCAATAATCCCCTAGAATTACTCCAACTGGAGTAGCCAAACATATAGTGTTCAAATACCCTTATAAGCCATATAAACCACTGAAAACATGCAAAACCTATATGAAGCCTATAACACACTTATAACCCTGCTAACTACTTGAACTATACCAGAAGCCCTCTGTCCTTCACACCTACAATTAAGCCCATGCAACTCAAACATTCCATACCATAAGCCCTCTCTTCGTCACACTTACAACTAACATCATGCAACTCATTTAGACTGTGACCACTTGTAACACCCATGACTTTTAGAACCATGTTTACCTTAATACAAACTAAATTAAGGGCCTTTAAGTTATGGCATCAACTTGTATATATTTATGAATGTATCTTCATACATCATTGTACATGCGTTTTCCATGCAATTACAATTCAAGCTAAGTCATATTACATATATACATTTATTTTAATGATATAAAATAAGTTTAGAACCTAAAATGTATGAGATCATATGAATCTAAGTAACATATATGCCCATATGGTGTTATTTATATGATCTAATGCCTATATGATGAGTACCACAACTAATTGATATGATTCCATGACTAGAAGATGTCCAAGCTTGATTAGAATCTTGAAATTCTTGAATGTCATGATTTGGAGTCTTGAAAATTTAATTGGGGTTGAATGAAGTTAACTTTGTATGATAAATTTCTTAAGTTGGATCTTATTGATTGGTAAAGGGCATTAAGCTTCTGTAACGCCCGTGAATTTGCCTTCTGTTTGAATTATTGAAATTAAGCATTTGATGTAACGGGCATTACCCCTTTTGTAACGCTCGTGAACTCCTTGAAACGAGTATTACTCTTATGGTAATGAACATAAAATTCCTTTTTGTCATAATTTCTAAATAATTGAGATTTTAACTACAACAAGCGTTATCCATCTAGAATGCCCATTAAGGACCTGTAACGAGGGTTACCTATTGGTAATGAGCGTGAAATTATCTTCTGTCCAAAATAAGAAAATTTCTATAAAGTTGCAAAATGAGTGTCACTCACAAGGTAACACCCGTTACCTATTAGGCCTTATAAATATATGCTAAATTTCTTTTTCAGTTATTAGCTCAATGTTTCTCTTCTCCATTCTTCTTCCTCTGAAAGTCTGAAAACCTAAACCTTATTTTCCTACTTCTTTGCATTATAAACCCTTAAGAAATCCTTAAATCTTGAGGGAGAAACTCAAATAAAACTCTCAAGCTCCTCTAATCTTTAGAGGTTCAAGATATTAAGATATAAAGTATTTCTCTATCTTTATATATGAGCATGTGGGATCTCAAAATATAGTTATAGAAATTAGTTATGAGTTATAGGTGTTCATTTAGTAGTATTTATTATAAATTTATGAAATTGTTTTGGGAGTTACAACATTAATAACATTTATGGTGAATAGTAATATAAATAGTAATTTCATCACTATCTCCCATAAATCTTTCTTTTATGGTTAAATTGAAGTTAGAAATCATCTATATATGCCTTAAGAGACATAATATAATAAGACCTCAGTTTTAAATATTCATAGAATGGAAAACCCTAGGTTATGAATATAAGTTAAAGAGTAAGATGAAATTGAATTAAATGGATGATAATAAAGATGTTTAGGAGTTAGTTTAAATTATAATTCATGATATGGAGTTAAAGATGGACAAATAGCATCAACCCTAGCTTATGCCCTTGAAGACATTAGAAGGGGCTTTTGATGTTTAAAATGATTATGAGTTAAATTATGTTATGTATGATGGAAAATGACTAAGTTTAAGAGTTGTTATGCATGTTAAACTAGATTTCATGTGCATTAAGTTTATGTTAGTTGAGTCTCTTAGTGGGTAAGATTCTTGAAGGGAACTAACTGCTAACGTAAGATTTAAGTCATTTCATATTCATGTATAAATTATAATATGATAATGTTGATTGCTTATAGCTCACAGTCAAGGAGAGGGTGACGTTGAATGGTCCTCCTAGTGTTTGGTTGGAAAGATTTATTCTTTTATTGATATGAGTGGAAAAGAAAATGTTACACATGTCTATTTTTCTTGAAGCTAATTCAAACAAATGCTTACATCTTTTCAATGATTTCCTTGATGACCCATATGTTTCATAATATATGATGAACCCAAATGTTTAATTCTATGATGATGTGATATATGTATAATGTAGTGATGTTCAAACTACTCCCTAGACTTACTCTATGCAAGTATTGATAATGAAAATTCCCATCTGATAAAGGATATCATCAGTCTTGTACACAAGGAAACCCACAGATAAGGTATATTATCCGACTCTTCCTAGAGAGAGTGCATTCCCTAAGCGTAGGACCTGATCAACCTTGTGTGGATGGTGGATCATACCACAATGCCTTTGATCTTATATATGATATGTTACTTTAATGGATTTTTTTTCTATGACCACCTTGCTTCAAAGGTGATGTCTTTAAGATAAACTTGTGTCAACAGGATTTCACTTATTGATTATGTACCCATTACAATGTTATATGTATTATGATTATGTTGATATAAATCCATATGTTCATGATTAAATGGCACCCTTTTGTATGACTTTATGTGAGGCCTCGTCCGAGCGCTGCTCTGATTCGCTCAAGAAATCGGAATGCTCATTTAGGGCTCAATCCCAAGCAGAAGCAGCTGTCGCTTTTTTATTCTTGAAAGATAGTGAATGATTTTTCGTTTATCATTTTTAGGGTTTTGAAAATATTTTGGGGAGTCACCACCTCAATTTATTTTTTTAATAGGAAAATATAAGGTAAAAACCTAAAATTGACTCTAATTTAAATCCCAAGGATAAATGCACTAGACCCTCGAACTGAGTTCAGATTCGAGGACTAGGTTTTTTGTTTAAGAAATATGAACTTGACTTTTAATTAATTTTGACTTGAAAATATTTATTTTTATGAGCAATTTAATTGCATGAAATTTATAGGGATTCAATGCAGTAAATAAATCGGAAAGCAATAAAGTATACATCCAAAGTAGTAAAGAAATTAAAATAGTTACATAATTAGGAGTTGAGGATATTAACTCTAGCTATTATGGGTTCTAAGTTAATCACATATTTTTCAATATCACCTTAATTGTAGATATTAACTCTAACCCTTGTGGGTTTTAGATTAATCACAAATTCTTCAATTTAAAAGAGTAAAAGCAAGAAAAGGGTGAGAAAAAAAATAAGAAAAGGGCAAAGAAAATAATTTTAGTTTTTCGCCTATGTATCCCTTCGAATGGGAATTAAAATTTGTGTAGTTCGCCCTTCTTGCGAAGTGGTTCTGGTTTAAAAATGATTTTGACTTTAGGTCAGTTTAAAAGTCGATTTTAAGTCTGATTCATGTTAATAAGTCTGATTTCAAAAGTCTGATTATATCTTTCTTTGAAGTTTATGAGGAGGCGGTGGTCAGATTGTTCTTCCGGACTAAAGTTTTACTTTTTGGCTCGAGGAAGTAGAATTAGGTATGGATGCTCAACTTTCTAAATTAATTCGATTTAGGGCTCTATTGGCCAAGTTGGTCTTCTATTCCTTTAATTCAAAGAGAATTAAAGAAATCAATTTTCACTCAAAGAGAGTTAAACCGCTTTGAATGAGAATATATTAATGGGAGGATGAAGGGAGAGCTAACTAAGGAAAATTCAACTTAGCAAGTCTTGGTGTGTGGAGAAATAAAAAAGGAGGGGTATTTATAGGAAAAAAGGCATTTTGGGCATTCTGGGTGCTGGAGCCATTGTGGAGCTGCACGGAGGGCTGGCGGTAATGTCAACAAAAGCAAATCTGCCTTGCCTGGTTGGCGGTAATGCTATGTTTGGTTGGCGACAACTGGCTGTCACTCTACGAAATCTAGCGCTCCAGGTCTTTTTTCCATTTTTTGGGTCTGTGGCAGATTCCGTTCAGTTTGATATGAGTTCGGCTATGTCCAGAAGATATCCCTAAGGTTCAAGGTAGCTTGATTGCTCCTCCAATGGTCTGGTACCTGCTTCAAAACCTGCAAAAAATATAAGTATACGCAATGAGGTGCAAAATTATATGTTCTCAGCTACCCCTCATCATGATTGCTTTTACTGAAAAGTAATCATGATGATAGTGAACATAAACTACCACAGTTTAATTGGGTAAAGGGATCCTAAGGCATCCCTTAGGAAGGTCTGATAACTTTAAAATCTGAAGTTCCCCTATGGGGGTCTGATGAGTTTGAAAACTGAATTTCCTCTAGGAGGGTCTGATAAGTTTGAAATTTGAAGTTCCTCTAGGAGGGTCTGATAAGTTTGAAATTTGAAGCTCCTAGAATGGTTTGATAAGTTTGAAATTTAAAGTTCCCCTAGAAGGGTTTAATGAGTTTGAAATTTGAAGTTTCCCTAAAAGGTTTTGATGAGTTTAAAATTTGAAGTTCCCCTAGAAGGGTCTGCTGAGTTTGAAATTTGAAATTCTCCTAGAAGGATTTGATGAATATGAAAAGGTTCTGATGAGTTTAAAATTTGAAGTTCCCCTAGAAGTGTCTGATGAGTTTGAAAGTTGAAGTTCCCCTATGAGAGGTCTAATGAGTTTGAAATTTGAAGTTCTCCTAGAAGGGTTTGATAAATTTAAAAATTGAAGTTCCCCTATGAGGGTATGAAAAGTTTGAAAATGATGCTGGTACTAAGGTAATCATGCAAGGTTCTGTTTGAAAATGATTTTGATGCTAAGGTAAGCATGCAGAGTTCTATTTGAAAATGTCGTTGATGCTAAGGTAAGCACACAAGGTTTTATTTAAAAATTCTGTTGGTGCTAAGATAAACACACATGGTTCTATTTGAAAATGGTGTTGATTCTAAGGTAAGCATGCAAAGTTCTATTTGAAAATGATGTTTATGCTAATGTGAGCATGCAGAGTTTTGTTTGAAAGTGATGATGATGCTAAGGTAAGCACACAAGATTTTGCTTAAAAAAGAGTAACTGTTGAGGGTTGCTTGGATTTTTAAAATGATTTTGAATTTACCACGGTCTGCTTGGGTTTTGAAAATAATTTTGGATTTTCCATGGTATGCTTGGGCTTTGAAATAATTTTTGATTTGCCACAGTCTACTTAGGCCTTAAAAATGATTTTGCTACAGTCTGTTTCAGCTTTAAAACTGATTTTTGATTTGTCACAATCTACTTGGGTTTTAAAAATGATTTTGCCATGGTTTGTTGGGCTTTGAAAATGATTTTTGATTCTCCACAGTCTGCTTGGGGTTTGAAAATAATTTTGCCATGGTCTGCATATGCTTTGAAAATGATTTTTGATTTGCCATAGTCTATTTGGGCTTTGAACCACGGTTTGCTTGGACTTTGAAAATTTGTGATGCAATTTGAAAAAGAGTTTTGTAAACCCTAGGAAGCCCCATCTTGTATGCATGAATTGATTCTCATTTTATGGTTTAAAAACATTGAAATGATGGGAAATAATTTTAGAGACACAGTGTAACACTCATTATTTTTCTAAACAATCTTCGTGTATATTTTTGGGTATAAATTTATTTTATTGGCTCAATTAATTAATTCTGAAATAAGTATAAATATTTACTTATTAATTATTTTGGATAATGATAGAAAAACGAGTATGGAAATTTTGTGAGAAATATTGATTGAGTTATTGAAATTCGTGAGAAAATGCTAAGTGTTAAAGAAATTGAGAATTTGAGTCTTCAGCGAAATTCTGTGAAAACTGGGTTAAGGGTTTCCAGCCGGCATTGGCGAGCTGGCCTTGCGAAGAAGCAATACCGAGCTGGTCTTGCGAAGGAGCAATGCCGAGCTGGCTTTGCGAAGAGGCAATGCCGAGCTGGCCTTGCGAAGAGGTCTTGCCGAGCTGGCCTCGCGAAGAGGAAATGCGAAGAGGAAAGGCGAAGAGGAAATGCGGAGAGGTAAGTGCGAGACGGCATATGCGAGCCAACAATGCGAAGAGGCATGTGCGAGCCGACAATGCGATCTAGTAAAGGCTAGCCGGCAATGCGAAGAAGCATTGGCGAGCAGAGATTGGCGAGCTGGGTCTGGTAAGCCGGCAATTGGCGAGCTGGACCAACAAATTGGATTTTAGCGAGGCGGGATTCATTAGTGCACAGTAACGGGATTTTAACAAATAGGCAGTAGCCTATTTAAGAGAGGCAGTGGCTGATACTTAAAAACATTAAGTTATTTTTCTTTCTTTCTATCATCACTGCATTTGTTCCTTCTTCTTCCAAAGCCCGATCACTGTTCAACGTCTTCCTCACCGATTCTCACATTTTCTCCATCGAATTTTTTCTGGATAAAATTTAGAGAATCATATATATACTATCTGGGTTCATCCTCTTTCAGTCCATAGTTAGGAAAGAGGGGCTGGAAATATCGGCAGTAACAGTAAAGGATTTCTACCGTGAATCACCATTTAAGGTATATGTTTATTTGTTGATTTTTATTGATTAAATAGATAGTATTTGGGTTGAAATGAATGGGTTTACAGTTGTTTTAGCTAGATTAACTCTAAATAATGGAAATCCCTAAATTCTAGGGTTTATGTGAAACTTTGAATAGTGAATTGATGAATTAGTGATGAGATTCTTGAATTGATGGTAGAATTAGTTAATTGGGTATAAGAGAACATGAAATTGATGAA
>CANXYC010447242.1:0-10844 GCA_948193065.1 Aleurites moluccanus
ATATATATATATATTGTACATATATATGATATATGAACTTGAGATGATATGAATGGAAATATTGAAGAGCATTTTGAGTTGCAATTGATAAATGGAGGATATAAGGGGATGTATGTAATATTGGGAGTGTTTATTCTTATGTTTTGCGGATAGCTTAAGTCAGAGTTACAAAGGAAACTTTGTCAGTTTTTCTGCATGAATGTTTGATAATATGATGATTTTAAAAAAAAAATTTATCACCTAAAATGTATCACAAGTTAAGTTCTAAATGTAAAAGTAAAAGCATGGGTTCTTCGAGGTACTAGTGGCTTAGGCATTACCATACCCTAGGACAGTCATAGTCTAAAGTTAGGGTGTGACAACATATTCATCACTTATATACCATATTATGAACTCATATATACTTAACTTAGCATTCCATATCAAACATACACCATATTCAAGTTTAGCTTTCAAGAACTTACATGAAACATCTTTCACACATCTAAACTTATGCATTTCTATGATTTTCAACACTTAATCATATTCAAACACTTCCTTCCTAATCACATTAGCCTAACACCTTAAACTAACAAATTCAAATGGTTCGGCCAAAATGGAATTCATTCCATTCATCCATTTTTCAACACCAATCAATTATACAACTTAAATATATATATCAAATACCCAACATTTAACCATTTAAACCTATTAAACATCAAAACACAAATCATCCATAAGCACCTCAAGTTTCGGTCCAATTGGTTTTCCATCCAATTGAATTTCTTTCAATCATTTAACCATTAATTCATGTTAAACACATCAAATAAACATCATTTGAACAAAAAGATTCATCAAAACAACAATTTAATTCAAAGTTCTTCCTATTAGGGTTTCAATCCAACTTTTGATTTTTTTTCCAACCAAAACTCATTTTTGTTACTAAATAACATCAAATAACATCTTAAGAACATAATTGAATCAAAATAATTACAAAAACACTAACATTCCAACAAGTTCTTCCAAATCTTCAAAGCTTTGATTTGTTACTTTTTCTTGTTTTTCCTTTGAATCTATGGACATATTTATGTTTAGGATGATGGAATTAACATGTTTCCATCAAAAAATGAAAGAAAACAACAAGTTATGGTGAAGATCAATGGTGGCCAAAATGAAGAATGAAGGAGAGAGAAAGTTTGGTTGGTGATTTTGATGAAGATGATGAAGAATGATGAAGAGGTGGGAAAAATCAACTTTAAATATCAATGGTGCAATCCTATGTTTTGAGTTTATGGTACAAATGGTGAAACCTAGCTATCCAACCATCCATTTCTTAATCTTTTCATCCAATGGTTAGATTTAGATGAGCCTACAAGGATTCCATAGGTTTGCATACACTATATAATTCCATAATGCAAAGGAAAAGACCAAAATATTCTTAGTTCAAATGGAAATCTCAAATTGAGCAATTTAGCTCGGGATTATTTTCTACCGAGTTTAATTCTCCAACAATTATTCATTTAAACATAATATCATCATTTTCATGTCCTAATATTCTTTTTTACCTTCAAATATGTTATTTATTCCATAAACACTAGAGGGGGTGAAATGACCATTTTGCCCCCAATTCACCAAAAACTCAAATTTACCCGATTTCTTCCTAATAGCCTTTAAACCACTTTAGCTCATATAATACATCATAAAACATGCACATATGCTCAATTCATGCATAAGCATACAATATCATATAACTTTCAATTCAAAAAAAAAAAATTCCCCTAGATTACCCTTTATGGTTCAGGTTCTAGGTTATAGGCGAGGTATTACATTCTACTCCCCTACAAATAAATTCGTCTTCGAATTTACTTTATGGTTATAGGTAGAATAAAACCTGACTCATGGAATAGGTGGGGGTATCTATGTCTCATCTCAGCCTTACTTTCCCAAGTACATTCCTCTATACTTCTGCTTTGCCACAGTACTTTAACCATATGAAAGCTCTTGTTCCGAAGCTATTTGATCTGACTATCCACTATCTGAATTGGAATTTCCTCAAAAGATAATGCCTCATCAATCTCAATATCCTGGGTTTGAAGCACATGGGATGGATCTGGTACATACTTCCGTAGCATGGAAATATGAAACACTGGATGTACATGCCCCATATTCGGAGGAAAGGTTAGTCTGTATGAAACATTTCCAACCCGATCCAAGATCTCAAAGGGACCAATATACCTAGGTGACAACTTATCCTTTTTCCCAAATCTCATTACCCCTTTCATAGGAGAGATCTTCATACATGGTCACCTATTGTAAATTTTACATCTTTTCTCTTTAGATCTGCTTAGCTTTTCTATCAGCTGAAAGCATTCTTTATTCTCTGCTGAATAATAGGAACTTTCTCCATTGTCTCTATGATTAGATCTAGTCCTTCTAACTGCTTTTCACCTGGTTCCACCCAATATACAGGTGATCTGCATTTCCTGCCATAGAGAGCCTCATATGGTGCCATTCCAATGGTTGAATGGTAACTATTATTGTAAGCAAACTCTATCAGTGGTAGGAAATGATCCCAACTGCCTTTTAAATCCAGCACACATAATCTCAACATGTCCTCCAATGTCTGTATAGTGCTCTCAGACTGTCCATCTATCTAAGGATGAAATGTTATGCTAAAATGCAATGTAGTACCCAATGCCTCTTGGAATTTCTGCCAAAATCTGGAGATGAACTGAGTATCTCTATCAGATATGATCACTGATGGAACCCTATACAATCGTAAAGTTTTATCCATATAGAGTTGGGCATACTCTGCAGCTGTGTATGTTGTCTTTACTTCTAAGAAGTGAGTTGACTTAGTCAATCTGTCCACTATCACCCATACTGAATCATACCCTTTCTGTGTCTTTGGCAATCCCACTACAAAATCCATTGTCACTTGGTCCCATTTCCATTCTGGTAGTTGAATCTCTTGAAGTAAACCTAAGGGTTTCTGATGTTCAAATTTCACCTGCTGACAGGCCATGCATTTGGAAACAAACTCTGCTACATCACCCTTCATGTTAGGCTACCAATAAAATTCTTTCAAGTCATGGTACATCTTTGTTACTCCCAGATACACAGTGTAAGGAGAGTAATGAATCTCCTTCATAATTTTCTCTTTGTACCCTTTAATATCAGGAACACACAATCGCCCCTTACATTTTAATGCATCTCCCTCAATAGCAAAGTCAAGAGCTTTACCATTTTGAACCAAGTCTTTGATCCTTACACACTGTGGATCCTCATTCTGGGAGCTCTTTATCCCATCTATAAGTAATGACTTCACCTGGAACTGGGCTATCAATACTATTTCCTACCCTTGTGATTCGAAGTCCAAAGTCAAGCCATCAGCCATTAACTCCAACAGTTCCTATACCAGTGGTCTTTCTGTAGCAGTCACATGGGATAGACTTCCCATTGATTTTCTATTAAAGGCATCTGCTACCACATTTGCTTTCCCAGGGTGATACAAAATCTGGTAGTCATAGTCCTTCAGTAGCTCGACCCATCTCCTCTGCCTCAAATTCAGTTCTTTTTGCTACAAGAAGTACTGTAAACTCTTATGATTAGTATAAATCTCACATCTAACCCCAAACAGATAATGCCTCCATATCTTTAAAGCAAAGATCACTGTTGCCATTTCTAAATCATGGGTGGGGTAATTCACCTCATATTTCTTCAATTGGCGGGAAGCATAAGCAATCACTTTCATGTCCTGCATCAATACACAACCCAAACCAATCCTCAAAGCATCACAATATATAGCAAAATTGCCTGCCTTGGAAGGAAGAGTCAACACTGTTGCAGTGGTCAAACAGGCTTTAAGAGTCTGGAAACTCTTTTCACATTCATCATTCCACTGAAACTTCACCTGTTTTCGAGTCAACTTTGTCATTAGTGCAGCAATTCTGGAAAAAGTCTTTAACAAACAGGCTGTAGTAACCTACCATACCAAGAAAACTCCAGATCTCTATAACTGTAGTGGGATGTGGCCAATTAGCAACTGCATCTACTTTTTATGGATCCACCTTTATGCCATCTTTGCTCACAACATGTCCCAAAAATATAACCTCTGTCAACCAGAACTCACATTTTGAGAACTTTGCATATAGTTGATGCTCTCTCAATATCTGTAATGTGATTCTAAGATGCTCCTCATGTTCCTCTTTGCTCTTGGAATGCACTAAAATGTCATCAATGAAGACAATAATTAATTTATCTAGAAATGGTCTGAACACTCAATTCATCATATCCATAAAGGTTGTCGGAGCATTTGTCAACCCGAATGGTAGCACTAAAAACTCATAATGCCCATACAGAGTTCTGAAAGAAGTTTTTGAAATGTGTTCACCTTTAATCTGCAACTGATGGTACCCTAACCTCAAATCTATCTTTGAGAACAAACAAGCTCATTGTAACTGGTCAAATAGGTCATCAATCCTAGGCAAAGGATACTTATTTTTCACTGTCACCTTATTTAATTGCCTATAATCAATACACATCCTAAGTGTCCTATCCTTTTTCTTTACAAATAGTACTGGTGCTCCCCAAGGTGAACTACTGGGCTGGATAAAACTCTTATCACATAGTTCCTGCAACTGCTTTTTCAATTCTTTCAGTTCTGGTGGTGCCATCTGATAGGTGGAATAGATATGGGATCAGTACTAGGGTATACCTCAATCTCAAATTCAATCTCCCTCTTAGGTGGCAGTCCCAGAAGTTCATCTGGATTCCTTTACCACTGGAATCTGCTCTAACTCTTTGGATACCCCTATAATGTCAACCACTGTTGCCAAATAAGCCATGTATCCCTTTCTCAGTAACCTCTCTGCCTGTATTGCAGACACTAACCCTGATACATGTTTGTTTGTCTCCCCATGAAACATGAAATTTTCTTACCCATTAAGTCGAAACTTTATTCTTTTCAATGCACAATCAATGGTAGCCCTATGAATAGTCAATCAATCCATACCCAGGATAATATCAAATTCCAACACAGGTAACTCAATCAACTCAGCAAGTAAAAATCTATCACAAATTTTCATGTCACTAACATCATACTTATGCCCTACTATAACTTTATCTCCTATTGGTGTGGCTATTTCTAAGGGTACATGTAAAGGTTTTCTACCCTATCCCAATTTCAAAGCAAAAACAGGTGATATAAAGGAATGGGTTGCACCCGAATCAAATAACACATAAGCCACTTTATCATGTATAGAAATCATACCTACAACTGTATCATGGGATTTCTGAGCCTGTTGCTAGGTTACTACAAAGACACGCCCCTGACCTCTACCAGCTGCTGACTGTCCCACTGTCGGACTTCGTCCTTCTGGTTTGCCTCTACCAGTGCTCCCCCTACCCATCTGTACTGATGGCTGGGAAGATCTTATCTCTGAAGGTTGTGCAACTCTGCGTATAGGGCAATCTCTGTAAAAATGCTTAATCTGTCCACATCTATGGCATGCCCCTGATATGATGTGACATACCCCTGAATGTCCCTTCCTATAAAAAGTACAAGTGGGCACTAATGCTGTCATCTGGGTTGGTCTAATAGGACCTCAGAAATAACTAGAAATAGGAGGCCTCATACTAATGCCTCTGCTAAAATCCTGCCTCAAACTAGGAGGTGGCAATGATTGCACTGGCCTGGGAGGAGGTCTGGGAATAAAAGTCTGGGATGATCCCTCCCCAGGTCTCTGGTACTCTACTCCTCTTCCTTTCTTCTTCTATTCCCTATCAAACCTTTCTTCTTTGTATTTTGCCTCCATCTGTGCTGCTTTGTCAATTGCTCGACTCAGGGAAGTAAATTCCATAGCCAACTTATACAGGGTTGCATTCAAACCTCTCCTAAATCGTCTAATCAAATCATCTTCAATAGGAGCAATCTTTCTAGCATACTTGCTCAACCTTCTGAATTCTCTAGCATACTCTAAAACAGACATGTTCCCCTGTTGCAACTGTTCAAACTTTACAATGTTACTCTCCCTTAGACCCTCTGTTAGGAATTCATCCATCATTCTTTGTTGAAATTCTGCCCATGACATTGGATCATCACTATGAATGTTGTCATCAATATGGTTCATAAACCAGGTAGCAGCATCTACCTCCAGCAATAACCCCACTAGCTCTATGGTTCTGGCATCAGAACAAGGCACTGTCCGGACCATCCTGTCAACCCTGTCAATAAAGTCACTAGGGTCAGTACCATACTCTCCTGAAATGTAGGCAGTCGTAGTCTCATGAATTCCCCAACAGATACACCACCCTCTGGGATAACCCTGCGTACTCTGTCCCCCTGTCTCATCTCTTGTATTTCCTATCTCTAGGGTGCCTCACCCATCAAATTAGACTCAGTTTGTCTTCGTGACCTGGATGGCTCAGACTGAGTTCTCTATACAGCAGATGTGTTAGAAGCAACCTCTACTTCCTCACTAGATCCATGGTATTTATCCCCCTCAATAGGCCTAGCTCGTCTAGTCCCGCTCTCTGACATTTTAACACACTGTACAAATCAATATATAAAAGAATATTTAGATCACAGGTGCGTAGAATTTCAAACAAAGAAGAAGACTTGTCATTTTTGATGATATATGAATATCCTAATTTCCATGGTACTTCTATTGCTATCAATATGCAAACACTATAGGTTATGTAAACCTTTAGCTCGGATACCACCTTTGTCACGACCCAACCTAGAAGCCATGACGGTCCTAGGGTACGGGTGTTTCCTAAGCTACCAGTATCACGAAGAACCCAATTAACTATACTATATGGCATGTAATTCATATCATCAACTTAAATAGCTTAAATATGATGCAGAAATTTCGACAGCATCTCCTCTATAATATGACTATGCCCAGCTATAAAACATATAAATAACACTTCCAATATTCATCAACATCAATACTCAAATCAATGATCCCTCTGGATCTCCAATATCAACTCCATATATACATATCTGTATATCAAATCATTTCCATTCATAGCATAACATATATATATATCTATAGTATAATTTATATACAAAACTATAAAGATGCAAACATACATATATATACTTGCCACTCCTTAGTTTCCAGTACCATGGAACCTCTATACTGTACAAATATTTACATATACTTTTGGAGCTTGATTATTACATGTTCAAGTAGTACAATTCCAAGGCAGGGGTAAAAGATGCCAATGGAATACGTGCCTCACTGCAGACCTGAAAATTATAAATCACTAAGGGGTTAGTATAAAAATACTCAGTGAATCCAAATGTATAAAAATGCAGTAAATGATCATGAAACCATAGTTGCCCATATATGGCCTGTAGAATCAATATAAGATATCAAATAAATAGTAAAACAAATATCTGTATAAGTATCACATAGGTATCCATAAAAGAATCCATATAAGTATCCAGATACATATATCCATATAAGTTTCCAATGTACAAGTCAACACACATATGATATAACAGGATTGGGTTATTTCTGTAATTCAGTATTCAAGCACTATCATAAAGTGCACTAAGGACTATAACATCCCTCCCTAGTAGGGGTCCCATAAACTCACTGACCACGTAAGGGCGATTTTCCCTACGACTATAGAATATAACATCCCTCTCTAGCAAGGGTCCATAAACACCAGTATGCACATAGTCGATGGAATTTACCCGCTACACCATCGAGGTTGCCCTGCTATAATACCATATGGGTGTGTCTCCATATAACAATAAATATAGCATATTTATATCTCATATAGCTGTAGAACAATCATATATACATATATAAAGAATAATAGAACATATTTGGAAGATGTCAAAAATGATTAAATTGTGTTTAAGGTGAGTCCTTATGTATATTCATGCATGATTTGCATCATATATCATATAAAATGATGAATATACATAGAACATATGGCCCTATTCGGCCCGCCGCTCGACACTCCAAGATGGAGTATTAAACGGTTCACCTATTTTCACATATAACACTCCGGTAAGATGTAAAAACATCACAAAACATGTTATTCACATAAAAAAACATCAAGCATACACTGTATGCAATAAAAACCTTACATTGCACAATTTCTATTATTTTCATTCCTTTATGCTGTAAACACATTCTATCATCATATATGACATACATTACACATATTCATCACTTATATACCATATTATGAACTCATATATACTTAACTTAGCATTCCATATCACACATACACCATATTCAAGTTTAGCTTTCAAGAAGTTAAATCAAACATCTTTCACACATCTAAACTTATGCATTTCCATGATTTTCAACACTTAATCATATTCAAACACTTCCTTCCTAATCACATTAGCCTAACACCTTAAACTAACAAACTCAAATGGTTCAGCCAAAATGGAATTCATTCCATTCATCCATTTTTCAACACCAATCAATTATACAACTTAAATATACATCAAATACCCAACATTTAACCATTTAAACCTATTAAACATCAAAACACAAATCATCCATATGCACCTCCAGTTTCGGTCCAATTTGTTTTCCATCCAAATGAATTTCTTTCAATCATTCAACCACTAATTCATGTTAACATTTAACCACTAATTTATGTTAAACATTTAACCACTAATTCATGTTAAACACATCAAATAAACATCATTTGAACAAAAAATTCATCAAAATAACACTTTGATTCAAAGTTCTTCCTTTTAGGGTTTTAATCCAACTTTTAATTTTTCTTCCAACCAAAACTCATTTTTGTTACTAAATAACATCGTAAGAATATAATTTAATTAAAAGAATTACAAAAACACTTACTTTTTAACAAGTTCTTCCAAATCTTCAAAGTTTTGATTTGTTACTTTTTTTTGTTTTTCCTTTGAATCTATGGATATATTTATGTTTAGGATGATGGAATTAACATGTTTCCATCAAAAAATGAAAGAAAACAACAAGTTATGGTGAAGATCAATGGTGGCCGAAATGAAGAATGGAGGAGAGAGAAAGTTTGGTTGGTGATTTTGATGACGATGATGAAGAATGATGAAGAGGTGGGAAAAATCAACTTTAAATATCAATGGTGCAATCCTATGTTTTGAGTTTATGGTACAAATGGTGAAACCTAGCTATCCAACCATCCATTTATTCATCTTTTCATCCCATGGTTAGACTTAGATGAGCTTACAAGGATTTCATAGGTTTGCATACACTATATAATTCCATAATGCAAAGGAAAAGACCAAAATATCTTTAGTTCAAATGGAAATCTCTAATTGAGCAGCTTAGCCCGAGATTATTTTCTACCGGGTTTAATTCTCCAACAATTATTCATTTAAATATAATATCATCATATTCATGTCTTAATATTCTTTTTTACCTTCAAATATTTTATTTCTTCCATAAAAACTCGAGGGGTGTGAAATGACCATTTTGCCCCCAGTTCACCAAAAGCTCAAATTTACCTAATTTCTTTCTAACAACCTTTAAACCACTTTAACTTATATAATATATCATAAAACGTACACATATACTCAATTCATGCATAAGCATACAATATCATGTAACTTTCAAGTCAAGAAAAAAATTTCCCCTAGATTACCCTTTATGGTTCAGGTTCTAGGTTATAGGTGAGGTGTTACATTTATATATGTGTATGGCATATTTTGGAGAACATATGTAATGTATATATGATGATCATATTTATAGAAAGTAACATAACGAATGATAGAGTACCAGTATGAATAGTGTTTATGTGATTATATGGTTATAGATTGATATACATAGTAAGTGATTCTATAAATGTGATGATGGGTTCTACGAGTGCTGATTGCATTTGGCATCTCCTACATCCTAGGACCGTCTTGTTTCAAAAATGGGATGTTACAACGACATTCCCCTCTGTGCCTTCTACCATAGAAACTACAAATAGATACACTAAGCATATGAGTTGAGGGTCTAGATGAACCTTGAGAATAACTAGATATTGGTTATACTGGCTGCCCCCTACTCTGAGTCCTCCTCCTCTAGCTATCTAACAGAGGTCTCTGATCAACTATGAACACTGACTCTATCTGTCTTGGTTAGGAGCTATTTTTGCCTCTTCTACTTTTAGTACTAGGCCTCTCTTTCTCTTTTGTTCTCTTTTAGCTCTCTTTGACTTGTACTTTTCCTCCATCTAGTTGGCTTTGTCAATAATAGTAGTCAGTCATGTGAATTATGTAGCTAACAGGGCATTATATAGTGAGGCATGTAGCTCTATAGAATTTACTGATAAGGTCTACCTCTGTAGGAGCAATTCGAGTAGCATATCTGCTCAATCTAATAAACTCATCAGAATTCTCCTCAACAGTCTTGTTACCCTACTCCAATTGCTCAAACTGAACAAGATTTTTAGTCCTCACCCCTTCTGTCAAAAACTCATCTATCAGGCTTGTCTGAACTGATCCCAGGTGGGAGGGTGATCACCATATAACCTAGGCTTCATATGTCTGGAAAACTAAGTCCAGGCTTGTCACGACCCAACTTAGAAGCCGTGACGGTCCTCGGGTACGAGTGATGCTTATGCTACCAGTACCATGAAGAACCCAAATAACTATACTATATGGCATGCAATTCAATAACAAGCTCAATATGGCTTGACAATTCTAAAAAAATTGGGCAGCATCTCCTCTATATAAGGAGTATGCCCGGCTGAAAAACAAGCAATTAAGCACTTCCACTATATACTTCAACATCTATCTCAAGTCAAGGATCCCTCTGGATCTCTAATATCATCTCAATGTATACATCTGTGTACCAGATCATATTCATTCATATCATCACATATTTATCAATATCTCC
>CANXYC010447451.1:0-10512 GCA_948193065.1 Aleurites moluccanus
GTCTTTTGGGAATACTAGAATATTTTGATGTATGAATGTTATCCTTTGGATACTCTTGTTCCTCTTTGATGAGAAATGTCTCCTTTTGATCATTAAGGAACAAGAGAAAGATATGGAATGATATAGAAGGATATGATTGAATTCATTTGATTATATGTATGAATATGGCAAATGTATGATAAAATATGATGTTACAATTTATTTGGCATTGATGAGAATTATGATTTGTGAGTTCTACGGGTTTATGGTGACCGTAAGCCTACCCTTGCCCTAGGACCATCGCACCACTGGAGTTGGGGTGTGACAAGGACGAAGATCTTTTAGACACTGCGGCTGATTTACTTTAGGGATTAGGATGATTGTTGTATCATTAACCCCCTCAGGAAATTGTCCTTTTGAAAGCCAAGAACTATAACTAATAACCACATCATTGCCAATTAAACTCCAAAAATACTGGTAGAACCCCGTTGAAGCCATCAGGGCCTAGGCTCTTATCAGGGTGCATCTGTTTCAAAGCAACATAAAATTCCTCTTCTGAAAATGAAGAAAGAAGTTTCTGATTTTCCTCCTCGGTGACCTTCCTCTCAACACAGTTCACTACCAACGCTGGATCCCTATAACCTCTGTTAAATAGGTTCTCAAAATAGTCTTTGACAATCCCATGAATCTTTTCTTTATCATTCTGCCATGGACAAGTCTCATCATTAAGCCCAGCAATAAAGTTCTTTTTCTTACGTAAAGTAGCACTACGATGGAAATTTTTTGAATTACAGTCCCCCTCCTTTAACCACAAAGATTTAGCCCTTTGATGCTAATACCGTTCCTCCAATAGAAGCACAACCTGCAACTCCTTCTTTTTAGTGATAAACTGACCAGTTGCCTATAAATTAGAGCTTATACAAAGATTATCCAGCTAGTGTTTAATTTGATCACCCGCTCTCTGAATCTCTTATTGATCTTCTTACCCCAAGGCTCTAAGGCATCTTTACAGGTGTTTACACGTTCCCAAGCACAATCTGAGCTCGAATTATGCCAACCAAAGTTAACAATACCAGCAAGCTCTGCTTCTTCATACCATATGTTCTCAAATTTGAACAATTTCTTCCTACGTTGAAATGGGGGGTGAAGAGATAAACATATAGCAGAGTGGTCAGAAATAGGAGTGATAAGATTATAGGCTAAAGCTTCATGAAATAAATCCAACAATTGTCCATTAGCAACAAACCTATCCAACTTTTCTTCTACGTGGTGAGGCGTACCCCTACCCTTCTCCCACGTAAAAGGATAACCACACATAGAAATATTTACCAGCCTGCAGTCCAAAAGTGCTTGCCTAAAGCCCCACAACAAATACTGCAGTTGAGGAAGTCCCCCCTTCTTCTCACTTCCTTCTAAGATATCATTAAAATCACCCCTATAACCCAAGGTAACGAGGACGCCAAACTGAGAGTATGCAGGAGGTTCTAAGTCTCAGGGCTCCGATGACGTTCAGGAAAACCATACAACCCAGTAAACCTCCAATGAGCAGCATTTGAATCAATAATGGAAGCATTAATATGATGGTGAGAGAAAGATTCCACAATACAAGAGACATTATTATTCCATAATAAGGTCAAACCACCACTCCTTCCCACACTTTCCAATACAAAACAACAATCAAACTTTAACGAACATCTAACAGATTCTAACCTCGCTTTATTAGCTCTGGACTCCATTAAAAATACCACCGACGGCGACTTAGAACGTAGCAACTCTTTGAGAGCTACAACTGTTCGAAGGTTGCCAAGCCTTCGATAGTTCCAACTAAGGATATTCATGGCGAGCGGCTGGCTTGGACTTTACCAGTACCTGCCGATATATTAAAGCACACAACAATGTCTTTCCGATGATCCACTAATCTATGCGAGAAAAGTTGATCAACCTCCATACTGATGCTTGCATCTGAAGAAGTAGTCTGCAGTTTTTTCCTTTTTTTTTTTATCTTCTAATAAGCAAAGTCCAGCGTCCTCATTAGTCAACTGATCCACAAGTGGTAAGACATGCCCATTTTGTAACGGTCCAACTGTTTGAGATAATGGAGAAGAAATCCCATTTGAAACCCCAGAATGCCCTTGATCATGCTTAGATGTCGCCCTTTTCATCACATTAGGATATTCCTTACCATTCACAATATTATCTTTTGAATGGAAAGTCGAAAATTGTGGCAAGAAAACAACCCCCACCTCCGGACTACCATCTTCATTTGCATACCATCGTTCACCAGCTCGTGCCATAGGACGACGAGGAGGGGCCCTTAGTCATTGCCCCCACTCAAGTTGCACGCTTGATCCATAATGATCCAACCAAACTGAGCAGTCACGATCGTGGTGACCCAATTTACCACACAGGAAGCAAAAAAGCGGAAGCTTTTCATATTGAAAATTCACACAAAACCATTCACCATTTGTGGATTTTAGTTTTTTCCAGCGTTTGAGAGGCCTAGTGACGTTAATAGCAACACGAATCCGCATAATGCCCCTCCATCCTACACTATCATTTTTTGGATCATAATCTATGAAATGACCCAGAAAAAGCCCCAATTGCTTTCCAATAGTCACGGACATAAACCCTGGTGGGAGATCATGAACTTGCACCCAAAATGCAACTCTTGTAGTTGTAACAAGCAAAGGATTCTCACCTTTCTGTAAAACATGAAGTAACAATAGATTGTTATCAAAACTCCATGGGCCCCCTTCCACAACATGTTCCAGATCTAAAGGGTGAAAAAATTGAATTTATAAAGATTTTGATTGAGTTCCACACTATGAATACCCTTCCACGGTTTCCATAAACTCGCCACACGATCTTTAAGGGCAAGGAAATTAGTGGGTTTATCGGTCAACAATCTTCCCACTAAACAGAATTAGGAAATTTTCACCCTCTGGCTCTTCACTACCGAAACTATCAGTTCAGAGTCTTCCTCATCATTTTCTAATGAAACTTGGGCAAGTTGTTCCTCTATGATTACGAGCAAGTAAAAGAGAGGAGAAGAAAAACAAAAAACAGAAGATCAAGAAAAAATCAGAATCAAATCAAAATTCAAAGACCTCTCACAGATGAAGAGGAAAACCAAACCTCTCAATGACAGACAACATGATTTAATAAGCTTATATTCTATGTATTTTATTATTATTTCTTCAAATCCATTTTTCACAAGTTAAAAATTTTAAAAAAGCTTCTTCTTTTTTTCAGAAACTATTGAGAACTCAAAACTTAAAAAAAAAAAAATTATTAAATATAATAAATAGAATATATACATATATGTGGGAAGTTTTTAGAAATAACAAAAAAAAAAAAAAGCAAAATTTTATTTTTACCTTGTGAAATAAATTTTTTCAAAAATATCTTTTCCTATTTACTTAAAATTTACATCAATTCCAAAAAAACCTTTTTTTCAATTATTTAAATATTTTTTTTCAATTATTTAATGCATTCGATGTAATATAGTTTAATTTATATAAATATTATATTTATCTATTACAAATTCAGATAAGTGTCATGAATCAAATAAATATAAAAATATATATATATATAACATAAATCATAATAAAATAAAAAATATAACAAAAATCATACTAAAATGCATATCAATAAAATAATTCAAAAATAAATATAAATATAACAAATTCATAAATAAATAAGCATATACCAAATATTATCCATAACAACCAAATATAAAAGATAACATAAATTACGACAAAATAAAACTTTAATTTTATTAATAATATAAATACAAAAACAACATAACATAAATCATAAAAAACAAAAAATTATTATGAAAAATAAACAAAATAATGATAAGAATAAGAATAAGAATAAAAATAATAAGAATGTAGTAGAATGAGTTTTCTATTATTTTTTTTGTGTGTATACAAAATTATGTAAATTCTTATTTATACGGTTTATTTTCATCATAAGTTATAATATATAAACCCACCATAAATTATAACATAAATAGTATAATAAAATTAAATTTAAATATAAAATCTTATGAGTAGTGGGATAGATGAATGAACATCCATATTTATCTATATATTTATAACAAAAATAAATATATTAAAATATATATAAATAAAAATAATTAATAAAAAAATAAAATAATAATTATATAATAAAGGAAAAAAATTATTACATATAAAAATTATTATTCGATAAATTTATCAAATAAATGTATTTTCATAAAATTAATTAATTAATTTTTTTTAATCTACCAGGATATATTAACTAAATTAATTAATTTTTTGTGTTCGAATCTACCAACTCAACCTCACGCATTGAAACATAATAATTACAAAGGCGCCAATTAAGAAAATTAAAAAACATTACAAAAGGCATCCACTAATTTAAAAAAATTAATTATTATTTAATTTTTTTGAAATTTATCGAAATGAATGAAGTTATTTTATATTTTGAGAAATTGATTATTTATTTATTTATTTTATATATAAATGAGTCATTCCGCCTATTTTTTTATAAATTTCGTCAAAAAATTAAAATTAAAAATAAAATAACTTTTAATACCTAAAATATTTTTTTTTTATTATTTTAAATTAAAAATATTATTCTAAAATAAAACTCATAATTCTAGATCCATAAGTGCAATAAATTTTTATAAAAAATTGGATTTAAAAAATTTATATTAAATAATCGAGAGTTTAGAAATTAATTATTATTTAATTTCTGAGATTTGTCAAAATTAATAAAGTGATTCTTATTTTGGGTTTGAAAATTTTAATAGCAAATGAAGGACATTTTAATCATTTTATAAATATTTAACGGAAAAAATGAACAGAATAATCAGTTTATTCACGTAATTAAAATATAAAAATTAAATAATAAATTTTTTAGAATATAAAAATTATTTCGTTAATTTTGATAAATCTCAAATCACTAAATAATAATTAATCCATAAAAATAATCGGAAAAAAAACCCGTATTTTACGTAATTTCCTCAATATACGTATTATCGTGGCGCCAAAAATACAACCAATTTCGCAATTAGTGAATAACTATTTAGGCCTTGATTGTGCAAAGCCCACTCATTGTGTAAAAATCCTTTTCTATAAAATGGAGTTTTTGGACCCAAATGTAGCAGAGCTCGTCTGTACTGTGTTTTCTCAATTCAAATTTTACTTTGTTTTCTATTTACGAAAATGTTGTAATTGCGATTTTCTAAAATATCTCTTACTCTCCTTTTGGTTATCTGAATTCAAGGAATGAGAATGAGCATATAGGAACGAAAATATGAGCAATAAAGAATATGAATAAAAATTTAATTACCATTGATAGTGCTTGGTATGTAATAATTTGAAATAGAAATATAATAATGGAATGACATTACACATATTTGGAATGTAGAATCAGTAATAAAAATAAACAACAAATTTATTAAATTGCCCTTAGCACTATTAAAGACGTGTTTTAGTGATATATTAAAATTTTTTGCCAAATTATGATAGAATTGTGAGAGATGATGGTAGATTAAATTAAAATGCAAAGATTAAAATTGAAAGGAAGAATGAGAGACCTACAACAAAATTGCGATGGATTCAACAATGAAATGTGTTTATTGATAAAATAAGGCGTGAAATGGTGATGCCATAATGTTGTATCGGACTAATAAGTACATGACAATAAATTAATGACAGAAGTTGAGCGTGGCTAATTCATTGGCAAAATAAAACATAAATGATTATAAACTTAATTATTTTCGCAACAAGGACTAATTATTATTATTTTTTTTTTTGTAAGGATGCCAAAACCTAAAACTATATTAGTTGCCCTTACAATTTGGAGTAAGAGACCCTTACAATATCATGAAACAACCCGCTCTTAACTCCTTCTAGAGGAGAATCAAACAAATGAATATTAAATGACAAACTAAAGTTTTGATGAGCCAACCAATTTATATTGAAATTAGCTTATATGAAAATATGATGGATCTTTACTTTCCATTTCATATCTAGTAACCTTTTAATGCTCCTAACAAAGGATGAAAACAAGCTATCCTTCGGATGCTTTCCTGTGATAAGATCAATAACACGTTTGTTGTCATATTTCACTTATAGTTTTTTTATACCCTTATTCCATGCTATATGCAATCCCTAATGCACTCTCCATAACTTAGCCATAATGATAGAATAAGTCCCAATATTCATGGAATACCTAATTTTCCATTCACCTTTATGATTTCTAATAGCTCCTCTTGTTGTCGCGTACTAGGAATTCATCAAGAATGAACCATTTGAGTTCAATTTTTACAATCCCACCTTTGGATCTTGCCAACTGATGAGTTTTTCCTCTTTGTTCCCTCGAGCTACTAAGCTATCCAAAATATTTTTGGCCTGGATCATTTCTTTTGCATAAGATATAACTCTCACGTACATATCCTCCCATTGAAAAATCTTTCCTTAAAAAATTCTTGAATTTCTCAAATTCTAAATCTGCCAATATGTTATCCCAAAAACCACATTCCAAGGAACCTCTTCAACCATAATTGACTACTCCTTAAGGTTATGAATAATCCAATCTTTGAAATCTAGATGAAAAAAAATTAGATATTAATTCCTGAGGAACTACTTTCTTCCAGAGAGCTTGAGCCGCTACACAATCTCTTAAAGCATGATTCATTGTTTTAGGTCTCCAGAGGTAGGTTGACTTGACTATAAACTGCTCACTCTTATAATATCCCCAAAATATAGTACTCTCCTATATCGTTTTCAGCTGCAGGTTAAATGGCTGCTATTTTACAAAGAATACTACTGGGTAGCAATTGCTAAAAAGAAGCCCAATCCCACTCACCCGACGGGAGGACAAAATCCGCAACAACTCGTTGTCTCTCTTCCTCATTGATTGAGCCTATAACATAGTTGCTTAAAGGATACTCATTATCAAGCCATATGTTTTCCTAGAATTTAATAGATTTTCCATTCCCAACTGCCTACTGTATACCTTTCAACACATACTTCCAGTATCTTGTAATGCCTCTCCATAGCCAAGAAACACCTTGACCCTAAAAACTTAAGGGAACAATATTGACACCATGACAGTAATTATTCTGAAGGAATTTAACACATAAGGCCTCTTTTTTAGTTAACAAACCCCAATAAGTTTCATTAAAAAAAGTATCATTAGTCTCATTAATACCGTTCAGGCCAACTCCTCTTTTTATTCTAGGTTGACATAAGGTCTCCCAATTCACCAAGGAAAGAATACTCATATCTTGCGTATTGCCCCAAATAAAATTTCAGCATATCTTCTTAAAAGAACTGCAAATAGCCATAGGAAAGGATGTTGTTTGTATGACAAAATTAGGAATAGTTCTCAATACTGCTTGCGTGAGAGTTAACCTCCCTGCTAGAGAGAACGTCTTCGCATTCTAACCAGAAAGCTTCTTTTGGATGTTATCAATAATGTAATGGTAATCAGAATTTCTAACTCTAGTGAGAAGAAGAAGAACTCTTACGTATTTGCCCAAGTCGACTGTGTATTTGAAGTCATTAGCTTGTTCAATATTTTCAATAACCTGCTTACTCACATTCTAGGAGCAATGAAAAAGAGTTTTATTCATATTCACCTTCTGACTAGATGCCCTACAAAAATTTTCAAAAATTTGTTAGATAACTTGAAGTTGTTCACTGATGCTTCATTGAACAAAATTAAATCATCAACAAAAAGAAAGGTGGGAGAGAGAAGTTCCTTACCGGCTAATTTTAACAGGCTTTCAATCCTTTATTTTCACCGCCTTGTTGATGCCATGACCCAACCTTTCCATACAAAGCAAAAATAAGTATAGGGATATCGGGTCACATTGCCTAACTCCCCGCAAAGGATTAAAATTATCTAACATCTCTCCATTCTAGAGAACATTCATCGAAGTAGTGGTGATATAAGCTTTGATGACTAAAACCAGATTTTAAGGAATTCTCACTTCCATTAAAGTATCAATAATGAACTCCCAATTAAGGCACTCATAAACCTTCTCAAAATCAACTTTGATGGAAAACATCCTTTTGCTCCTTTTCTTGTTCCGTATAGAGGTGGATTACCTCCTATTTTTATTATCTGCCGACCCAAAATAAAACTCATTTGGTTCAAGTCCACAAGCTTTGGCATTACTAGCTTCAGTTGGTTAGTAATCATCTTTGTGATAATTTTATATATCACATTACAAAGGTTAATAAGGCAAAACTGGGTAATAATATTTTGGATTGCCAACTTTAGGAATAACCACTAAGAGAGTCTGGTTAAGATTTGGATCAATAGTGCCACTTTCAAAAACTTTCTTCACCGTACCACAAATGGCCTCTCCCACCATTGACCATTGTTTTTGATAGAATATAGCATGAAACCCATCTTTACCCAAAGCTTTTAGAGGGTCTATTTGAAAAGAGCTTCTCTTACCTCCTCATTCGTGGCTGGCTTACCCAAAGAATCTAAATCATTAGGACTTAAGGATGGAAACTCCTTTTTTAGGTCAAAGGATATACTGGAATGATTTCCCTCGGTATAGAGCTTCTGAAAATAATACATTTTTATCCCCTTAAAAGTTTGGGAATCTATATTCACCACTTGCCATTATTATCCTTCAACATGCTCACTCTATTCCTTTTTTCCTTGCTAAGGTCCTAGCATGGAAATATTTAGTATTTCTATCACCAAAATCTATCCATTTTTCTCTGGACTTCTGGAACCAGTATAATTCCTCTTGAGAAAGGATTGTCTCATATTTAACTTGTAATTCTTCCTCTAACTTCTTAAGATGATTATTCATTTGAAATTCCAATGCCTTTTGGATACCATCTTTTTTATTCAGCATATGCTTCTTCCTTCTAAACAAGTTCCCAAACACCTCAAGAATCCAATATTCTAGATCTTTTGCCATATTGGATATAGACTCATAAATATTGTTATTAAATTTGCCATTTTTCTTTCATTAGGTCATTAAAGTTCGGATGAAGCATCCAAGGCGCTAAAAAAGCAAAAAGTTCTTTCCCTTGCAACCCCTTGAGAAGAACCATTATTAATAAGCAGAGGTATATGGCCATAATGAATTTTTGTAAGGTGAAAAATTATTGTGTTGTTGAAATAAAAGCACCATTTATCATTACAAAAGGCTTTGTCAAGCCTTTCCAACAAGGTCCCACTATTCCAGGTAAATTTAGGCCTATTGTAACCCAGGTCAATTATTGCACAACTATCAAACCAAGATCTAAAGTTTTGACACACGCCATATCTTTTATTACTACCTCCAACCTTCTCCTCAGAATTCAATAGAGCATTAAAATCACCAGCTAACATACAGGGTAAGTTGATCCTAGAGGCAATTCTCTCTAAGTTCTTCCATAACATCTTCCTACTAATTGGATTGGGACTCCCATACACAGTAGTGTAGGGAAAATCCTCTCCACCATTGAACGAGATTTCCATATGAATATACTGCCTATTATTCTCCAGGACTTCAATCTTTATCCTTTTCTTCCAAATAACCCATATTCCCCTAGAAAAGCCTTGGGCTTCAACTCTGTATGAGTAATCAAACCTAATTTTCTTAAGACTCATATTAACTTTTAAACCATTAACTTTATTCTCTACAAGCACTAACATATTCACTTTGTATTGGAATACATAATCTCTAACCATTTTATGAAACTTAGCATTGGAAGCCCCTTAACAATACCAAACCATAAATTTAAAATTCATTAATAATAAAGACATAAAAAGTCTAATCCCTTATGAAGGGATCAAAATGTTCATGTTCCTCTTCCAAACCTTCAGTATAATCAATCGAATCTCAAAAAGATTCCTCTAAGTTATCCTCATTTGCTACATTGTTTGATTTATTTAGAGAAGAAGAAACAGCCAAGATAGCTGTGTCCATAGAGATTTTCTCAGCTTTTTTTTCCACTATGATACATTTTGAGTGGATTTTTGGAATTGTTCAACCTTACCTATTTATTACGATCAGGAGGTTTCTTGGATTTAAAACCAATAGTACTGATCTTCCTTTTCACCCTTACATTTTTCTCATTTCCTTCCTCTATAACACTTAAATTGGTCTCCATTAGTCTCCTTAGAATTCTTGCTGATGACCACTATTGAGTGCTTTCCTGACTTGAGATGGTCTTGGGCTATCTAGCTTAGGATTTCTATCAGTTATTATATGATTCATTTAGGTTAGTCCACATTTTTCTTTATTATATGTTTGGTCATTTAGGCCTATTTCCTTAGTAATAATTGATGGGCTTTTATCACTCGACCCTGTAACACCTCAGTTTAGCCTGAACCAAATCTATATAGAGATCTTCGGGGGGGAGATTTTTAATTTTCTTATATTGTTATGTTAATATATATTTATGCATGAAATTGGTATTTATGCATGTTATTTGAATTAGTTCTAGGTATAGAAATGGTTTAGAGGCTGCTAGGACTTAATCGGCCAATTTTGAGTTTTTGGTGAACTGGGGGCAAAAT